>SNQJ01S0028534.1:15205-63000 GCA_010110895.2 Picea sitchensis | reverse complement strand
AAAACTATATAAAATACTTAGAAATTTGAATATTTTTACAAAAATATCGCCAAACATTTATAGTTGACATATGAAGGATTAGTAAGATTCGCCAAGGTTTCTACATTTTAAAATAAATTTCCATCCTTAAAATCATCCCTGGCCCAAGGGGGATACTCTGTGTATTTTTAAATTTTTGTTACAGAGTGGGTTTTTTAATTAAGTTTTGGGTCCATAATTGGTGTTTTGGGGATATTTTGGCCATTATTGGGAGATATTGAGCTCTTTTTGAGCCCAGATTTTGGGAGGAAGTTGGGGAAGGATAACAAAATTCAGATCTATAAAAACCAGGCCTGTTTGAGGCCATGGAGGATAGTCATATCAGAGTTATGCTGAAGCAAATCCAAACCAAAGCCATTTTTATGCAGGGAAGCTATTGAGGAGGAGACCTTTGCGGGCCATTTCCGGGAGCTACACTTAATCTTTTTTAGTGCCGTCAGTTGTGTTGGATTTCTGAGGTCGAGCATAAAAACAATGAGACTAGTATGAGATCCATTTGATGTACATTTTCTGTACCTTTCAAGCATTGAAGAATTAATAAAGAAGCCCCCCCCACTGAGACAAAGGCCCAGAGACGTAGGCATTTTTATGCCAAACTCCATTATCACTTCTCTTGTTATGGTTTGTTGTTCTTATTGGTTCAATTCATATATGTAAATTGTTTTATGGATGCTATGTCTCTTCATTAAATTTATCCTCTTTCATTCAGCTTCTTAAATGGTTAATAAACGCATGCAAAAATAACTCAACCAAAGTCATTAAAAGATCTTTTCGGATCAAGTGGTATCAGAGCTAGTTGACGTTTGGATTTGAGTTTTGCATGTTAACTAGGGAAAAGCTATAGCATGGTGAAGGTGAGATGGTTGCAGAGAATCCATTAATTGGATTGAGAAAGGGAGATTCTCACAGCGAGAAGATGGCATTGGAAGAGGGACTTTTTCTTGATGAGAAAGAGTTTCAAAAAACTTTCTTTGCTATGTCGGAGATGGTGAAAGTTTTGTACGAGGATTAATTGGAATGAAAGAGACCAGTTTTGGGTGAATCTTCAAAGGGAAAAAGTGAAGAAGGAGAGGATCCTCCTCAGATTCATCCATCATCATCTCCTTCTTATCCTTCTTATTCAAGTTCAAGTTCTAAATCTAATGCAAAGAAACATGTTCATAAACATAAGAATGAAATGCCATTGTTAAAACTTGATGTTAAATTTGAGTTACCCATATATGATGGTGAAGTAAATGCAGAGAAACTTGACAATTGGATCAGGCAGATGGAGGTTTACTGCAGTGTACAACAGATCAAGGATGAGGCCACACAAATCAAGTTAGCATCTTTGAGACTTGCAGGAACAACTCTTATCTGGTGGTAAAGTAAGTTGCAAAACAGAACGCAACAAGTGGGTAATGTATTTCCATCATGGCAAATCTTCATTTCTGCACTTAGGAAACAATTCTATCATTTGGGTTATAAAGAAAAAGCATTAATTGAATGGAAATCTTTAAAACTAAGAAAAGGACAAACAATGCAAGAGTATACAGATGGCTTTCCAAAAATGGCATTGATGTTAGATATCCCTTTACATACACAGGAAACCCTTATGAAGTATATAGGAGGTTTACCTGCACATATTAGAAACACTGTATTCATGTTTGGACCCACTAACCTTGATGAGGTTTATGTTCAAGCGACATANAAATGGCATTGATGTTAGATATCCCTTTACATACACAGGAAACCCTTATGAAGTATATAGGAGGTTTACCTGCACATATTAGAAACACTGTATTCATGTTTGGACCCACTAACCTTGATGAGGTTTATGTTCAAGCGACATACATTGAAGCAGGGAAAGTAGGTGTATCAGGGGAATCGTCTTCGAGGAAAGAGGACAAGAGGAATTGGTCAGGAAAAAAGGCAAATGAAGTGACGAGAAAGGAAGAGAGGTCCTCTTGCAAGCATTAAAAGAAAGAGGGGAATGACGAGGACCATTGTTGGCAGTTGCATCCCGAGAAGAGGCCAAAGTGGTTCAAGGAAAAGAAGGGAAGGCAAACAGTGGCAGCGACAACAAGACCCACAGACTTGGGATCAGATTCGGGTGACGAATCTAAGGTGAAGGCATTGATTTTAGAAGTAACTTGTTTCATATAAGGACCATCATGCGACACACTAAGATAGACACATTAATCGATAGCGGATCTCAAGATAATCTAATCTTAGAAGAATTGGTTAAGAAATTGGGGTTAAAAACACAAGTACATCATAAGCCTTACACACTTAAATGGATAAGCAATCATCATCAAATGAACATAAAAAAACAATGCACAATCAAATTTGCAATTTCATCTAAGTATGTGGACGCGGTAACATGTGATGTAGTTCCGTTAAGTAAATGTGGAATGGTATTAGGTAGTCCATACTTATATGATTGTAAGGCAATCTTCTACAGGACAAATAATCAATATCAATTAACCAAAGCAGGTCAAGATTATGTGGTTCATGCTCATCATGTTAAGGAAAATAAAACTCTTCAAACAATGGAACAATTAAAGAAGGAAGTGCAAGCAAGAAACAAACCAATAATTGTTTCAAATGAAGTAATCAATCTTAAGCAAGAACAAGAAATGACTGTTGAATGAAAAATCAATCACAGGTTGCTTCAAGATAAGCTCATGTCGTGTAAATATAATAAGTACATCAGCTCATTTGCAGTCATGTTTTTTATGCTATTGTTAGTAATGTTGTCTACATGGATGATAGTTGCTTTAGTGAAATCTGACAGGGTTAAAATGGCTAACAATATGTTGTCAGTTGTCATGATTGTGTTACAGTTGATCTTGATGAGACATGTGCATAGGACAGAGTTCAGAGATAGAGGACAAGACGGGTGGCCTATCCCAAGCTTGTTGACTAGTCAATAACCTCTTGGGGACCAAAAGGTCCTTAGTGGGGAGGTGTGATCCATAATCATATCTAGGAGGCTTCCCAGGTCCAGAAAAGTCTCAAAAATGAAAGTTATTGGAATTAGACACTACCAATTCCATTGCGACCGGATCGTTGCACTGACTTCGACCATATATTTACTTTCCCAAACGGGCTCCGTATGCGAGGGTTATCACACTCTGTCCGTTTTCTCAAACAGCTAAAAAGTCAAAGGACTGGAAAAAAGTCAATGATGACGTCAGTATGACATCACCAAAGACACCTCATCATGTTGATGTGGCAGAGACATGTAGCAGCAGTTGACTGGGTAGATGAAATATCAAATCAGATTTGGACTCATGGCATGTGACACTTGTCAATTTTTGGGCAAATGATGTGGTGCCACGTGGCCCAGGCATGGTCAGTCACATGGCACCCAGTCAACAGTTGTGTGGCAAGTTCCAAAAATGTTTTGGAGGTCCATGGGTTTTGAACTCACGACCACCATCAAGCCCAAGCGCCATAACAAAGATCCCTTTTACCAACACACCACCAAGTTACTTATTAAATGAAACATGTTTAATGTTATTTAAATTTGAATGTATTGTAGTGTGGGTGGAAGGGGGTTGGGGCATAGCCCCAACCCATGTTTTTATTACATTATGTGACCACCATAAAACCAAGGGCGCGGGTGCCATATGCACAGGGGTATTTGATAAGACCCTAGCCCTTGGATCTTGGGTGGATCCCACAAGACCAAGGGATATCCCCTTAAAAGGTGCGCGAAGGTTCTATCCATTAATCAACGGTCCCATGCCATGTGTCCACGACCAGGAGCTGGAGCCTATACAAGGCCAGGGCGCAACCTAAAGGGCTAGCGCTTGGCCATATAGTGTTCATATGACTAGTTATAGGGGGCACGCACATAGCCCAAGGGGGATACTCTATGTATTTTTAATTTTTTTTTACAGAGTGGGTTTTTTAATAAAGTTTTGGGTCCAAAATTGATGTTTTGGGGATATTTTGGTCATTTTTGGGAGATATTGACCTCTTTTTGAGCCCATATTTTGGGAGGAAGTTGGGGAAGGATAACCAACTTTAGATATATAAAAACCAGGATTGTTTGAGGCCATGGAGGATAGTCAGATCAGAGTTATGGTGAAGCAAAGCCAAGCCAAATCCATTTTTATGCAAGGAAGTTGTTGAGGAGGAGACCTTTGCGGGCCATTTCTGGGAGCTACGCTCAGTCTTTTTCGGTGCCGTCAGTTGTGTTGGATTTCTGAGGTGGAGAAGAACATAGTGAAACTAGTATGAGATCCATTTGATGTACTTTTTTTTTACCTTTCAAGCATTGAAGAATTAATAAAGAAGCCTCCCCCACTGAGATAAAGTCCCGAAGACGTAGGCAATTTTATGCCAAACTCCATTATCACTTCTCTTGTTATGGTTTGTTGTTCTTATTGCTTCCGTTTAGGTCTATAAATTGTTTTATGGATGCTATGTCTCTTCATTAAATTCATCCTCTTTCATTCAACTTATTAAATGGTTAATAAACACATGGAAAAATAACTCAACCAAAGTCATTAAAATATCTTTTCAGATCAGTTGCTCCAGGCCTCCTCAAAACTTCGCACATGGCTCTTTGGACAAATTTGGCCTATGTATTTAACTTCACACCCTTTAGTTTGTTTTGAAAAATGCATTGTCATCAAAGTGCGACATTGAACCCAGTCCTCGATGTTCTTCTTATGTGTTTCCCATGATCTTGCCGGTGTTTCTTTTAAAGATTCATCCATTTTCATAAGTTGTTGTTGTACTGGTACAATTTCTTCAAGTTCTAGTAAGAGAGTTTCTAAATGATTTAAACCATGAAAGGTGGGCAGATTGCTTACTTCTATGCCAATCCAATGGACTTCCCTAGTCAATCTAACACACCTCCGCACATAAACTTTGTACATCTTGTTCTGCCAGTTCTCTAGTGCTTATTTTGAATTTGATGAGCATGCATTGTCATTTCACCAGCTTAAGTTCCCATCTGCTGTAGGATTAATGTAATCCTATTGTCTTGTTGTCAATTTGTAAATATTTTCTAGCTCATATGCATGGTCTTCTTCTCTTATGGGTTCTATGGATCTGCGACCTTCATAAGGATCCATAGGTGAAATAACCCTAAGGTCATCACCTTCAAATGTCATTCTTCTTTTCTTTAAGTCGACAATAGTAGAATTATTGAAAGCCTAATCAATTCCTAACAGTGCACGATAAGGGCAGCTATTGTCAACTACCTCAATCACCTCAAAATCCACAAATGTCCTTACTCTTTCGATGTCCACAAGGACATGCTCCAGTATTCCAAAGGGGATTACTGCTTGTTGATTAGCCATCCTAAGTTTGATAGGGGAATAAATTAACTTAGGTTTTCCCATCAGTTCCCAGGTCTGCTTTGCCATGACATTAATTCCAACCTTAAGTCGAGGACCACATAATCTATATCATAGTCTCTAATCTATGCATTCAGGTTTAGTTCCTTATTTTTCCTTCTCTTTATGGATACTTGATGTACTGCTTTGTTCAAAAGAGGAGCTATCCTACCTATCTCATACTGTCTGATCAAATTTTGTAGTTCTTGTATAGCTCTTTCATCCTTAATCAGATTAATGCAAGTACATAAGAATTCCATAAGCTTCCTTACCTCTTTTCCTTCTCCAAGTGATTCAAACTGATCAAATTCCAAAGGACTTCCGCATTCTCTCACTTCTGGTTGTGTTTTTGATAAAGAATCCTGATCTCTTCAAAATTATTTTCTTGCCTCTTCAAATGTCTGTTTTTCTTCCCTCGGATAAAACACTTGTGTCTTCTCTGCAACTCTTCTAGCCCTTGATTCTTATGTAGTCTTTCTTGGGGTCACTCTGTCTTCGCTTGTAGCAGCGCCTCCTCTAGTGATAACAATGACTCTAGGATCCTCTCCACGAGGTTCTGCTGATTAGTTGTACTTGTTGGTTTCCTCCTCATCTCTCCTGAAGTTTGGCTAACAAAACAGGGAAATCTTTAATAACATGTTCGAATGAGTTGCAATAGCTGCAAGTGGTACAAGGGTTCTGACAGTCCCTTGCCAAAATTCCTGGATGTGCACAGTTATAAAAATGATCTGACCTCGACCTTAACCCTTACCTCCTCCTCATCCTCTTCCTCTGAATCCACCACGAGGGTTGAATTTTTGCCTTCCTGGAGAGTTAAACCGCGTAGCATTTCCTTCCTATTGTAATTTGCCTTGAATCCTATATTTGTCTCTTGATCTTTCATGCAAGAGGTCATAAGACCTACAGTCCTTCTCATTATGCCCCACAGATTTACCGAATGTGAAATAGAGGTTTGTAGGTGTCTGAACATATTTTTGCATGTAATAGCATTCACCAGGGCAATGTCTATTTCTACATACCTCGAACCAAGGTAGATTAACCTGCTTCAAAGGGATAGGAGCTCGAGAGGCCAAGTACTCATGAAATAGGGGACAATACTCCTTATTGTGGCCTTCTAATTTTCATCTGATACACCGGATCTCGTCTCTTTTATCTTTTCCCTTTTCTTTCTTCATATCTTCGACTTGTAGAGATAAAATAGTTAGCTAACTCAAAATTTGGCTCATACCTGAGCTGGATTCTCCCATAGGGGTTGATTCTAGTTTCATGGCGATATCCAACGCCTCAGCTTGCGAAGCGATCTTCTGTTGCATCAGAGGGACTTTGATGTGTGGTAAGAGGGCATCAATGAACCATTCTTTATTCAGTTTGTCTGGAATCTAAAAAATCAAGTGGTCTGTCAAGGTATTAAACCTCTGATCAAACTCCCACATAGGTTCAACTACTCTCTGCTTGATTTCTTTTAGTTCTGTAATACACTGTGACTTCGACTTGGGTTTCTTGAATTCGACAATCAACGCAATCTTAATGACATTCAACGGTTTCGGTTGTGCAACTCCTTGGACAAATTTCATGTACCAGATCAGTGCATGGTCTCTTAGGGTAGTACTAAACTGAGCTCTCTTAACAGTTTCTTCAGTGATATTCTTAATACTACACACAACTTTTCATAAGAACCAATGTTGATCCAGATATCCAAATCCATCTCCCCTAAAGGTGGGTAACCTCATCTCTTCTTCCATAGATATTCCTATATTTCTTGACTGAGTATGCATTGAACCACTTGTACTAGTTCCCTAAGTTCTTTGATAACTTAGGTTACTCTGGTTACATAATGATGCTAGAAAAATAGGAGGAATGATAGTACTTACTTTGACAGCAGGTGCAGTCCCTGAAGTTACTGATTATTTTCGGCGAGGTTCTTCGGCCTATTCTTTCTCTGCCCTAGCAGACTCTGAATGTTCCTCATTCAACAACTCTTCTTCTTATCCACTGTAGAACCCTCCATCCTGTGCCAATGGATCATGACCCTGCTCAAACAGGTTCACCAAAGGAACTTCTCTAAATAATCTCCCACTACGTGTGTGTCTAACCTCTGTTTCATTGTCGCTGTTTGAGTTCTTGAACATTAGAATTTCGATCTGACCAACTACTATATCTTCAAGATGTTCTTCTCATGCAATAACATCTTGATATTCAAATTCAAAAAGTGTAAAAATTTTCCTCTAGGTCCCTTAAATAAATATCTCTCTGCTTGGTTATACGACGCTATTCTTTCAATAGCAAACTCGGTAACATACCCTCCAATGGTGCTATCAAACCAGTGATCTAATGCTCTTGACATGGAATTATCAACTCTCTTGACCTTCTTAATCAACGTCGATGTCCAAACCACAGGTGGTCTAGATCTGATTTCAAACTGGGTATCTGCTAATCTGGCTAACCACTCGTATAGCTCCTTATGAATTCCTCCAAAGAAAATCTCGTGTATATTGGTAAAGATATACTTTTCGAAACAGTATTCTATGCTAATATTAGGGTTCTTATTCTAAGCCTCAACAAATTCCTTTTATTTTTCTTCTATCCACTTCTGAATCTCTGTCTTCGATGAAAACCACCTTGACATTCCCTCAAGAATATCCTGGTCCCAGTAGAGGAACCATTTGTTGGCACAAGGGAAGACCGAGGGTTCAACTCTAATAGCACACCAACAAGCCCTAACAACTGGCCCTTTTGGTAACACCTACGAAGCAGATGTTGTCTCACCTGAAGTAGCAATAGGGGGTTGCAGGACATAGGTGTCTACAACCAGAGGAAATGTAAAGTGGATCCAAGGCATCAACATACAACAAACTAGTTATTCTTTATCTCTCTTAAGCCTACTGCGCAAGTTATATATCATATCTAACACAATGATGCAATAATAATATAACAAAAAGTAGAAGAACACAACATAAATCACACGAAACAACAAGATATACATGGTTCACCCTCTCCCTAGGGCTACATCCACACAACTACATTTCTTGATATATTATGTGAAAACATACAGTGCTATCTGTGCTCTTAGCTTGCATATATTTCTCTCTTTATCTCTTTCCCCTCCTTGGGCACCCAGCTGTAGGGTTGATCTTCACACCTAGCTGAAGATCTTATAGTACATAATTCTCTCACACACAACACTTCTCTCTCACATTGTAGTAATCACTCATTCACACAATAACAATGAACTCTCAACCAACTTAGCACCAATCCATCTCAGGTCCTTTAAACCTTTATTTATACATCACAATAGCTCTCAGACAACCTTAGGTCGAAACCAAGGTGTCAAAACCATAAATACCAAAACCCTAGGTGTCTAAAACCCTAGGTCTTCTTTGACCCATGTTTTCTAGGCTTCTCTAACCTGTCTTTCCTTCTTTCCCGCGAGGTGCTCCAAAGCATCCATTGGTGGATTTTTCCACTTATTGAGTTGTCCACGATCTATCTTCCTTGTTGATATGTCATCCTAGATCTCCTCATTCAATGACTAACTTTCCCCTTAATTCACTCCTTCTTTTATGCTTCTTTGACCACTTCGACCATGCATCTTCTACCCAATTCGTACTTCATATTTTCCCTTCCTTTTTTTTTTCTTTATTCCTTAATCCATAACCAAGGGCCAACACATCCATATATTCTACATCACCTGAGTTTGAATTATATACATTACCTCCATCTTGTTTTGAGGACAATCTGGTTTCTGTCTTCTCGACTTCATCAGGATGAACACTTTCAAGTGATTTTGTGAGCCATTTTGGTGGACCTTTCTGAGATGGTCCTGGTTGCTTGATTGATTGAGATGGTGTTGAGTTCTCATCAAGCCTCAATGTTTCAACATTCTTGATCACATCATCCAACTAAAATTCAAGTTATAATGAAGTGACAAGAACTTCTTCATGTGGGGAAGATGTTTCTACACAAGGAGATTCCAAATATTGACCCAAGATAGGGATCCCCCCTTCAAGATGTGGAATATCATCATCAAATTCATGATATGTATTACATGATTGAATCTATCTAGATGATCAAGTTGCCTCTCAACAATTTATTCTTTCTTGGTGGATTCAAGAAATATCACATCTATGGAAAGGATGAACTTCTTTTTTGTCTCATCGTAAGGACGATACCCCTTGGTGGTATTTGAGTACCCCAAGAATATGCATTTCCGACTCCTTGCATCAAGCTTGCTTCTTTTCTACATAGGAATCAAGGCATAGAATATGGAACAAAAGACCCTGAGATGCCTTAATGAAGGAATGTGGCCATACCACATTTCATATGGAGTATTTGTTTTGATAGGATGAGATGGACACATGTTTTTGACATAAAATGCACATAGAATTGCATCAACCCAAAACATCAATTTAATGTTCTTGAAAAACATCATGGAACAAACCATATTTAGAAGTGTCTTGTTCATTCGTTCAACTACACCATTTTGTTGAGGATTGTATGGAAATATTGTTTGATGTTTGATCCCATGTTGGTGAAGGTAACTTTCAAATTCATTAGATGTATATTCTCTTCCATTATCAATGCAAAGAGAACCAATACAAGATTGAGTTCATTTTGAATCCATACATGAAACTTTTTAAATGTTTGAAATGCATGTGACTTATCTTTCTGCAAATACACCCAACACATCCCGATGTAATCATCAATACAGGAAATTATATATTTATTTATGTTTACAAAAGGAATAGACATAGAGAGACACAAATTAGAATGAATCAGTTCAATATTTCTACATGTTCTAGAAGTAGAATCATGGAAAGGCGGTTTGCAATGCTTTCCGAGAATAAAAGAATCATATTGTTTCAGTTTTATAGGAATGGTAGGCACACCAAAAATACCATTATTTTTCATTAAATGAAGACTATCATAATTTATATGACCAAATATAGCATGCCACAAAATACTATATGGAATTATACCTTCATTTTGATCAGAGAGGTATGCAACATTGTGTGTATGGGAAGATGTCCCATTCAGATTCAACAATATTGCATTTTCCATTCTGATCATATCAAGCATGTTATCAAAATCCTTTCAGACTTCAAATTTTCCACTGATCATTTGAACAGAGTGGCCTTGCTATGTGATGAGCACAAGGGACAACAAGCTTCTTTTCAACTTAGGAATATAGAGTACATTGTGCAGAATAAAATCCAGGAGTCCAGGAAACTTAAGTCTGATGGTTCCTGTTCCCAAGGGTTTGAGGCTAGACTTGTCTGAATAATAAACGATGGCATCTACATTGTCATTGAAGTCTTAAAAAATGTCTTTTAATAATTTCATATGAGAGGTTGTGCTTGTGTCAAGAAGCCATGTATATTTCCAAGGACCATGTGCAATGTTAAATAAATCTTTTGTTACTCCTATATTAGAGTGAGAAACAATGTAATGGGAAGATTCGGGTAGATTACCTTTTGTTAGTTCTGTGGGTTTACCTTTGTCTTCTTTCTTATTCTATCTATCTTCTCTTATCTTGTCCCATGGTACTATGCAATCTTATTCCTTATGTTACCCATTCATTTTTTACCGGGTACAATGGAGATTAGATCTATCATTATGGTTGTGTCTACCCCCTACCTATGAAACTCTTTCTTGCATGTCCTGATCCTCTTCTGCTTCTTTCTCCTATGGAAGAATCATGAAGTTTACTATTGTCTTTTTGAGCAAGGTAAACAATTCTTCAGTTGAAGGAGTTGGCTTCTTTCCAAAGGATTTCTCATGATCTACAACTTTCCTTACTGGTTTTTGAAATGTCATGGATTTCATCTGATTACTTACTTGCAACGGTTCAAGGTAGTAAGAATATGTAGGGTAGAGGGCCTTAATGAAGGACATGAGAGGGAAATCAATCTTCGCTCTGGTGGATTCAATATCATGCATTATGGCTATGATTTCAAAGGTCAGAGCCATAGGGTCATCATTCTTCAACTCTAGGTTGAAGAGATTCAACATTAGTTGTAAGAGTTCAATCTCATAATGTGTGTCATACAATTCATTTAATATTTTCAAGGTGCCATATGAATCACTAATGGAAGCAATCTGATGACTCACCTCTTCACTTAATGTCGTAGAAATTACTGCATATGTTTTCTAGTCTTTGTCTTCCCATATTTCATGTTCTTTGTCTGTGGTTGGTATGACTATTTTTCGAAAAGGTCTTCTACTCTTCGTCTTTAACACAAAGGATTCTTCTTTAGATTCTGCTTCTTGTTTCTTTGATTTTGCATCTTATTTGGTGGTTTTGTTTCTCTGAGGGACTTATTTTTCTTCAAAAATCCCTTTCCATAGGTTGTTGAAGATCAGTGTACTCTTGATCTTCCTGTACCATTCTCTGTAATTCTCCTTTCCATTCATCCATAGACTGACAATGGAGATGAGAGAATGTATTTTTTTCTTCTATCTTCAAACACGTTAGAAAAAAAAAACATAATGAAGCTCCACTAGTAAATATTTCTTGCTATTGCACCAATAAAAAATTGGAATGGAATTCTCACTCAAATTTGAGTAGGTTACACTCGGACATGAATCGTTCAATCATAAATACCCATGCAAAAATAATAGCTAGCAGCTGTCAATATACTCGTTGTGAACCAGAGAATAGATATATACCAACGATTATATACCAAGATATGATATAATGGATGATAATGTATAATGGAGGGTATACGAGTGATATGCAATGAGGAAAGGACATATACCAATGATAATAGAATAAACACAACAATACCACTATTTGACCGCTTCTCCCTTGAGAATGAATCCCATAAAAGAAAAATCAGCTGACCATTAGTCATGTGAGGCCATCAACTAGGGTTGAAGGGAGTAAGAGGAAGGGTAAGGTTGTATGAACCAGTCCTGACCTTATAAGAGAAGGCTAAATAGTAGGCAGTCCAAACTAAGCGATTAATTCAATGTATAGGGCTACATGTCTAGTTCGCTCCACAATAAGTATTGTAAAGAAGAGACGCACAGATGGCGTTAGTAGCTGATAGTATCAAACCACGAGTTGAAAGAGGCCAAACATGAAAAATGTGGTACCACTATCAGACCACGAGTTGAAACATGCCATATTGTTAGAGTTACTTCACAGACACCTATGATTTATTTTTCTTAAGGTTTTTCCTTGTTTATTAGTCATAATTATTCATTATCCATTCTCCTTTATTTTAGGGGAGAATATTCCACCTGGAGAATATTCTCTTCAGTTGAGACTTCAGTTTGACTAGTTGAGTTGAGTCTAGATGCTGTATTGGTTTTGTCACAATGCAACATTGGGATCATTGCCATGATAATGCAGAATTGCCTTGGGATCATCACCAGACTGACACATTACCCTTTATTCCTTTATCTACTCCTCACTACACTCTGTTCAGTCAGTTAACTGAAGACTAGTTGACTAGTTAACTCAACTAGGTGGAAGTGCACTACCGTAACTACCTGAGAGACTAGACTAGGTGGAAGTTCACTCCCGTGACTACTGGTGTGTGTCCACATCAATCTAGACCACCAATATTTCACATTATTTCTCGTCCAATGCACATTCATTGAGTTATAAAGAGTATATCATGTGTAAATTATTCATTATTCATAACGGTTAATGAGAATTCTTCTATTCTTTCTCTCCTTGTTCTTCTTTCTCAATTTCTCTCTGCAAATGTGTGTAGTATTTTATATCTAGATATATTCTATGCAGTTTCAACACATTTACATGGTATCAGAGCCGAAGGACTACTAAGAAAAATCTACACCAAATGTTTTTGCAGGTACAAAAGATTGAAGACAGCAGAAAGATGGATTTCCAAAAAGAATTCATTCTTACACCTTACAACTAATTTGCATGGAAGGAGAAAATCGCCATACATATCCAAACCAGAGGATTGTACAGGTTAACCTTGAATACATATACATAACTGAAATCATCCATAGAAAAATCCAAGTGTTTAAATCACATGGATGAAACACTCAGAACAATTTGTAGTCTTATTTCTCCCGACCTCCTTTTTCACATATCTTACTGTAAGACTCCCAATGAAACCCAGACCACCTTGGAAGGGATATTTGGAAAATGGGATGAGATGAGGGGACACATGCTGGAGGTGGAATTTCTCATATTGGATCCAAAAATCCTTCAAGGATTTACTATCGCAACTCAAAGCTTGGGGGCTTGATAGGTTTAAGGAGGAGAAACAAATGGTTCTCACCATTCTCTCCAAACTTGGTCCTGAATTATCTGTATTCATATCCATATTCCCTTCTATCATATTCACCTACGGATCCACTTGGAAGATTCCTTCTCTTGAAAACTTTATCGAATCCCTGACACAAGAGAAAACCAAGCTCATCAACATGGGAAAAATCAAAGGCCCAAAGGTGCATGCACTCACTGTGCAATATGGAAGCCAGAAATATCATAAATATAAAGATAAAGACAAAATTAAATCTCATGCACATTCGAAGAAGGAAGGGTACACAAAACCCTTCATCGATGCCTTCAAATCCAAAGGGGAAAAGGGAAGAAAAGGGGAGAAATGCACGTACTATCACAAATGATTCCATCCAGAATCCGCATGCATGCAAAAAAAAAAAGATCTAATGTCTCAAATAATTCAACAAAACAACCTTGGAGATTACATTCCCGAGGGTGCCAAGAAAAAGAATCCAGAAGATCAAAATCCCAAAAAAGGTAATTCCATCCATGCCTTGATTTCCATCAACTCCTCTCCCAATGCTTGGATCATAGATTCGGGAGCATCACATCATATGGATGCCTCAATAGTAGTCTATTATTCATTGTATTCATGCAAAGTTCCTCCTATTATGATGGGGGACAAATCTTCTATCGAAGTCACCAACAAAGGAAGGATTGAACTCACCAATGAAAGCTTCTCTTCGTCAAACTTCTCTCCGTGTATTAGATGAAGAATTCCGGCACCGAAAATAAATTCATATTCACACAAAATTTCTTGGACATCTACGACATGTAAACCAACTCCAAGGTTTCTACCCGTGAGGTAAATCATTAGTCTAGATTGTATACATTTTCTGAATTCATTGAACTTGATTTTTCTTAACTACATACTCATGTTGATGAAAGTAGTAGGATATGGCATAAAAGGTTTGGACATTTGAATTTCAAATAAATGAAAAAACTTAGCAAGAAAATATTGGTTGATGTTCTACCATACATCCATTTCTCCAACAGAGTATGTGAGGGATGTGTTCTAGATAAGCACCTTCAAGAGAAATTCGACAAAGGAAAGTCTCAGAGAGTTTCTGCACCTTTAGATTTGATCCACAGTGACCTTATGGGTCCTTTTTTGCATCCATCCATCAACAAAGTGAGGTATTTTCTCATTTTTGTTGATGATTTCTCACGTTTTGCATGGATCTACTTTCTCAGGAAAAAATTTGAGGTCTTTCAACACCTGAAAGATTTCAAAGCGCTGGTTGAGACATAGTCCAGAAAGAATATCAAAGTCCTCCGAACTGATAATGGAAGAGAATATGTAAATCATGAGATCCATAATATTTTCCATGAGGTAGGGATTCAATTGCAACACACATTCCCTATACTCCATATCAAAATGAAGTTTCTGAGCGAAAAAAAATATCTCTAAAGGAGATGGCATCTTGCATGCTGCATTCAAAGTCTCTACCATAAAGACTATGGTACAACGCACTTAATTGTGCAACATACATCCAAAACATATCTCCCCATAGATCTATCAAGGATAAGACCCCCTACGAGGCTTGGAGCGGCCTCAAACCAGAAGTGATTCACTTTCACATTTTCAGTTCACATGCATGGGCCCAGATTCCCTCTGAAAAGAGTAAGGCACTTGATCCATAGAGCACTGAGTGTATTTTTGTTGGATACCCCGATGGTGTGAAGGGATATAGGCTTATTGATATTTCCTCGGACTGGATCATCATTGATCGTAGTGTCCAATTCAAGGAAAGTCTCTTGCATGTACCTTAGCAGTCGCATGCATACACCTTCATTCTTCCACCTATCTAAGATGATGAGCATGCACATGCTGACTCTTCTTCAGATGAGATTTTTGATTTAGAGGAATCAGATGATTCATATTCAGAGTCAATACAGTCAAATGTAGATTTTGAGCATCTAGATGCAGTTACAGAGCCATAACAGAGGCCCAAGTGGGCACATACTACTCTTCAGGATAAATGGGATCTCGTTGGTGATCCAACCGATACTAGGAGGACTCAATTTGATTTCAAGGAGCCTCCTGTTGCACTCATTTCCACTAAACCATTGACCTCCAGGCATATTTTCTTGGTTCAGTCTTCAGATCCACAGTCTTATGTCTAGGCTGCCAGAAATCCCTTTTGGGAATCCGCCATGTAGGAGGAGTACAACTCCCTCCTCGAGAACCAGACTTGGGATCTGGTTCCCCTTCCTTATGGAAGGAAACCTATCAGATGCAGATGGGTCTACAATACCAAGAGCATAGTGGACGGATAGATCAACATATACAAATATAGGCTTGTTTCCAAAGGCTTTCAACAGGTGCATGGTATTGACTATGATGAGATCTTCACTCTAGCAGTGAATATGGATTCCATATGATTGACACTTTCCATTGCGACAACCAAGGGATGGGAAGTCCATCAGATGGACATGAAAAGTGCATTTCTTCATGGTGATCTCTCTAAGGAGATCTATATGGATCAGCCCCAGGGATTTATGCAGGACTCATCTTTAGTCTATTGACTGAAGAATTCCCTTTATGGCCTCAAGCAGGCTACAAGGGCATGTTATGCCAATATGAACTCCTACCTATTGTCACATAACTTTTTATGTTGTAAATCAGACCTGAATGTCTACATGCTCAGGACGCCTGAATCACTTCTACTCTTAGTTTTGTATGTTGATGATTTGTTGATCACCAGTTGCTCGACTTCAACGATTTCTGCAGTCAAGAGGATTCTACATGATAGGATTTTCATGATGGACATGGGCCCGCTACACTTCTTCCTTGGAATCGAGATTAGTCAGGATGCATAAAGCATCAAACTGTCTCAGTCCAAGTATGCACGAGATATCCTTGAGAGGTTTCACATGACAGACTACAAGTCTTCTTCGACTCCTTTCCTCTCAGGAGTCAAACTTGAGGATGGTGGGGAGAATCCACTGGTTGACAACACACTATATAGACAACTACTAGGGATATTGTTGTATCTCACACACTCCATACTAGACCTCTCCTATGCAGTTGGCGCAGTTTCTTGTTTCATGCAAGAGACACATGAGCTACATTGAAAGGCTTCAAAGTGTATTCTTTGATACGTATAGGGCACCATCACCTTTGGGATTCATTATGAAGAAGACTCTACATTATATCTCATTGGGTTTATTGATTCTAACTGGGCTGGCAATAACACTAATTGCAAGTCCACATATGGTTACTCATTCAGTCTTGGTTCCAGGCCTATCTGTTGGCCGACCAAGAAGAAAGCTTCCATTGCTCTATCTTCAGCTGAGGCAGAGTATAGAGGGGTAGTTAACATAACCATTTAGGCTATGCGGCTATAACATTTTCTCACTGAGTTGGGCATTCAGTTTCACTGGTCAATTGTCATCTGGTGTGACAACCAGAGCACTCTGAAGTTCTGTAGAGATCTAGTTTAGAGGTAGCGAATGAATAACATTGATATCCACATGCACTACATCCTTGACTTAGTACATGAGGGGATCATCGACCTACAATTCTTTCATTCAATAGAACATATGACATACATCTTCACCAAAACCTTCATTGAGAAAAAGTCCATTCTCTGCGAAGTCGTCTTGGAGTGAAGGACACAATTTCCTAACAAATGTAGTTCTTCTTTTTACATACATTGCACCTTGAGTGAAGGACACAATTTCCCAACAACTATAGTTCTTCTACATATTACTGTAACCTTGAGGGGTCATGAGGCCTCCCCCTATGAGGTTTTCCCTCTTTCCTCACTTTATTTCAGTGTATTGTTTGTATCTGGGTACCTAACATGGCCTTGTTTTCGTGACCCATTCTTTATTTTCACCATAGTGATGTTCATGGGGGGTGTTGGAGTTACTTCACGCACACCTAAGATTTATTTTTCATAAGTTTTTTCCTTGTTTATTAGTCATAATTAGTCATTATCTAGTCTCCTATATTTTAGGGGAGAATATTCCACCTGGAGAATATTCTCTTTAGTTGACACTTCAATTTGACTAGTTGAGTTGAGTCTAGATGCTGCATTGGTTTTGTCACCATGGAACATTGGGATCATCACCATGATAATTTTCACTTGCCTTGGGATCATCACCATATTGGAACATTACTGTTGATTCATTGATATAATCCTCACTACACTCTGTTCAGTCAGTTAGCTGAAGACTAGTTGAATAGTTAACTCAACTAGGTGGCAGTTCACTCCCGTAACTGCCTAAGAGACTAGACTATGTGGTAGTTCACTCCTACAACTACTGGTGTGTGTCTAGATCACTCTAGACCACCACTATGGCACATTGGATCTCCTCCATTGTGCATTCATTCAGTTATACAAAGTATATCATGTGTAAATTATTCATTATTCATAACGGTTAATGAGAATTCTTCTATTATTTCTCTCCTTCTTCTTTCTCAATTTCTCTTTGCAAATGTGTGTATTATTTTCTATCTAGATCTATTCTCTGCAGGTTCAACACATTTACACATACATGAAAAATGTGATATCGTTGTAGAAATACACCTCCCACTCCAGATCTCGTTCTCAACAAACCAAGGATGAGTTAAAGCCATATCGTGTTAAGCCCTTAATCGTGGCACATTTCCCCTTAATTGGGGCATATTAAATTAGTATTTTTATTTTATTTAGGTCATATTGGGAACATTAGTTGTAATTGTACCTCCTAGTCTCCTATATATACCAAGGAGACCTTTTTCATTTGGAACCATCTTGTATTTATGAATTCATATGATGTATAAGGAGGTTTTCCCCTCAAATAGGCTTATTATTTGAATTTATATATTTTTCAAGGCGTTGAGTACTTAGTCTGAGGTTTATATTCTATTTTGATATTTGGTTCTTAACATTTGGTATCAAAGTTAGAAAATCCTTGGGAATGGCTTCTTCAAAACAAGTATTATTGGAATTTTTACTACAACTTTTGTTATGGAAGGTTTTAGGATCTGTAATTTCTATGGTGTAGAGGATACATATAGAGATAACTTGGGTCCAAATTTCAGATCTTGGTTCATTAAATATTTGGAGATACATTCTGTTCAAGTTAGGGTTTTTGACTAGTCCTGAAACTAGTCTGAAACAAGTGTTCTTGGAATTTTTGCTCCCAAATTTATTAGGCTTGATTTTAGGTTCTGAAATTTTTACAGTATGAATAAGGAATAGTGAATTATATTGTGTACAAATTTAATCCCTTGATTCACTATACTGTTAAATTTATTTTCTGAGGAAATTAGGGTTTTGGCTGGTCCAAATTTAAGTCTAAAACATATGTTCTTGGGATTTTTTTTATATATGAAGCTACAGACCTAAAAATTGAGTGATACCTATTCCATTGGTTAGGGTATGGACCAAATTTTTATTGGTACAAATTCCAAGTTCTAAAGTAAAGATAATGACACGTGGAAGTCTGTACAAGTTTGCTCTTCTGAAAGGAAAAAATCATCACATCTTGGGAAAGTTATCATAAAATTCTCTTGGAGAATCCAATATTGGTTTAACCTATGGAGTTGGAAAGAAAACACATTAGGCTACCTTAGACCAAAATTTTAGACTCAGAAGGGCCGAAATTGGGGTGATTCAAAAAGTGGAGTAAAGTGAGATAAAAGGAGTATCACATAAAATTGTTAGAATCTTAGGGATTTTTATGTACAGACGTATTCTAGCGTGTCTAAATGTAGGAGCCATCATTACTTGTAAACGATACAATCTGGGGACAATGTGGTTCTTCCACGTACCTATAGTATATTGGAAGGCCCTTTTTGAATGGTAGTGCATTAGACAACACTACTACAGATTTGAGCTCCCACGTACCTGGCGTATATCGAGAGACCCCCTAGAATCTTGAGACCAACTGAGTAAACCATTTGGCCATCTTGTTACTATAGTACACTGAGAAAAACACTTGGGGAGATCACTCTCTAGTAATTGGGTTGTCAGATAGTATGACTAAGGGCATGGTCAACCCTCCTTGGTTAGTGCCCTGAGATATTGGGTTGAGTACTATTGTTGGACCCCACACGTATATCTGATAGCTATAGCACATGATAATCCCTTGTTTGTGAGGACCTATGGCTAAGCCAATTAGGAATTCCTAACTTGCAGTGATACTTGGCCAACATGCCACCAAAAAAGGGAACTTCTACACCAAATAATCCCTCAGACAATCCTACTTGGACTCTTGATGAAGGTGAAGAAATGTGCAAGGACATAGATGATTTACAGAAGAAGGAAATAAAAAAATATGAACTACAAAGGATGATGGATTCAACTGAAGCTAATATATAAGCGATGATGGATACTAATATGGAGGTATTAAAAGGGGAGATCATGGAATGATTGAAAATGTTGCTAATAGAGAGGCCACCTGAAAGTGACAATGCATCCCATGAAATTCATGATGAGGAAACAAGGAAGATGAATCAAGACCGGAGAAACTCCAGCTTTGGGTTGAAGACCAACCACTTTCCTAAGATAGATATGAGGAATTTTGATGGAAAGCATCCAATCGCATGGATACTCCAGATGGAGAAGTTATTTGATCTACATGATTTTCCACACACACAAAAGGTACGAATTGCATCCTTATATTTAGAACCTAATCAATTTGTGTGGTATCGATGGATTTGTTCTCGCAAATCACTTGTCACTTGGAAAATTTTCACGGAAGAAATGATAGCACACTATGAGGATACAAGAAGAAATACCTTCTTCAACCAATTGATAAATCTCAAGAAAAAGGGTTCAGTTGTAGAGCACATTGAGAACTTCCAAAGGTTGAATATAATGGTAACATATATTCCAAATGAGCACCTAATTGATGTCTTCATAGGAAATTTAAAGGATAAAATTCAACATGAATTTCACCTTTGGGAACCCAAATCATTGGAGAATGCGTCCAGGGTGGTGAGAAATATTGAAAGTAAAAATATGGCTATGGCTACTAGAAGGACCACCCATAACATCTATCGAGAGAATAATGTTCCTTCTTCTAAACGACCTAAACCTACAAGGTTGACACCTCAACAATTTCAGGAAAGAAAAGTAAAAGGTTTATGCTTTAATTGTGGCAACAAGTATAGTAAGGGTAATAAGTGTGGTGAAAATAAATTATTCTACATAGATTGTGAAGAGGAAGAAGAAGAAGAACAAGAACCATCTTGAGATGAATATGTAGAAGATATTTCTTCTAAAGAGATGAATCCCACCATATCAATTTTCGATAACATAGGTATTCCAATAGAGGACGAACACCTTCAATAAGCACTCACACAACCAGATCAAAGATCAACACACCGATGTTTTGATGTGGTAAAACCCTATGGGGAAACATCCATGACCCCAACCAACATGACCACTTGGAGCAGTTTATTAATGAAAAAGAAAAATATTACAAAGAGATTTTACAAGAGAGTTTCTCACAATCGATCATCGACAAATGAACCTCCATGCTCTTTAAATAGAGATCATGGACCAATCGGGTATTAAGCCACGTATCAATGGCCGTTAATATTGAGGAGAATATGAACCATCAGTGATCTAGATTTAGGTTCAGAGCGAACTGATAAACAAACTGAATACAATAAACACAAAGATATGAAGACTAACGCAAATATCTAGGGAACAATATCTTCTATTGAATAATGAAATAGGTTGAAACTGTAAAACTACAGAACTGAAAACACTTGCTTGAATGGTGGTAGCTATCTCTAAGAAGAGATGTGGCTGCTACATGCATCCGTTAGGAATAATTCCTTACAATGAGGTTCCAAAGGCCTTTTTGATATTAATCATGAATTTCAAAACCCTAGACATCCAAAAATCTAACCCTAGAAGGTGAAACGCCAAAAGTCATGTGGGCCCCTATGGGTAAGTTGGTGTAAGTTGGTACCTCAATTTCCCAGGGTCGTAACATTTGCATACAACCTCTATTTTAGGCGTGTGATGGCCCGTTGGAAAGGTCGTTTAGAGAGCTACACATTCCTTCATGAAACTCTGACTTGGTTAATAGTTTGACTGTGGAGAGCCAAAATAACAACGTTTAGGGCCCCAAAATGGCCCTGGAAGTAAAACAAGATGTGCTAACATGAAAACATACAAAATAATCCAGTTAGATTAGGCGAGAGGGCACTAGTATCCACCTAGAGGATGTGTGGGGATTCAAACAACCCCAGAAGTGTAGAACCCACAATTAAAAAGTAGTACAGAAGAACATGCCAAACAAAAATGGACAAGAGGATCCAGTTGGAATAGGTGGGTGGCCACCAATATCCACTTGGATCAATCCACCCACCTTAGGAAGCAATGGTATCCATTGCATTGAGTTCCCCCATTAGGTGAGGAAACTTCTGTTGGATTTGGCCCCGGGTGAGCCTCTTTCCTTGGTGTAGGAGTTTCCCTGCCTTGACAACCTGATAAAGCTGGATCCTCTGCTGGCGAGTTCCCTTGACCCGTGTGTCATATATATGATCAGTGGGTGCTTGTTCCATGTAGTCATGGTTGAGATCTGTTGGTGTCATCTATTCTGTGATCTCTAAGGTGTGAAATAATGGTGGAAAATATGGCCAAAGGAGGTCCACGTTGAACACTGGATGCAAGCCAAGGAAGGGTGGAGTGTTGAGCTCAAAATAATTTCTACCCATAGCCTTGGTGATAGTGTAAGGCCCATAATGAAGTGGGATAAGCTTCCTATAGGGCCCCATTAGATGATCATTCTGCAAATGTAGCCAAAATTTGTTTCCAACCTAAAATGGGTGTGGTACCCTGTGTTGATCGTGACACTGCTTGTACTTAGCATTGGATTTCTGAAAACTATCCTAGACCCATTGGTGGATGTGATGGATCCACTCAATGAATTTGGTGGATTTTTTGGTCGTAGAATGATCATGGGAAGATTCTATCTATGTGGTGGAAAGAGGAAGTGCAACATCAATGGGTCCCAAGGGTTGGAATCCCAGACCCACCTGAAATTGGCTATGGTTGGTGGAGCTATGGAGAGCCCTGTTGTAACTGTGTTGAACATAAGGGAGACTCTTGTCCCATGTACGTGGATGAGTAGAATTGTACATGTGCAGGATGTGCACAATCATTGAATTGCCGACCTCTGTTTGGCCATCAGTTTGGGGGTGGAAAGAAATGGATTTTGTGAGCTTGGTGTCCAACAAAGACCAGAGACTCGACCAAAATGTGCTGAGGAACCTGTTTTCCTGGTCGGAGATGATGGTATATGGTATCCAAAAGTGGACCCACACTCATTTGAAGAAGATCTTGGCAGTAACTTCCACTGTGATATTCTTCTTGCAGGCTGTGAGGATGACCATCTTCGAAAACCGATCAATGACCACAAATACACAGTCATTTCCTTGCTTGGTGGACGACAAGCCAGAAATGTAATACATTGAGATGGATTCCCAAGGATTCTTAGGAATAAGAAGAGGGGTGTATAATCCTTGCTTCTTGATGGATATCTTGGCAATGTCATGGAGAATGCAAGATCTGATATACTTGCTGACATCCTATCAAAGTTTTGGCCAATAAAAATGTTTCTGAAGAATGACCACAATTTTCTCCACGCCAAAGTGTCTTGCCACCCGACTATAGTGGGCTTCCCAAATCAACTTTGCATGCTCACTTGTAGGAACACATATATGGTGCAGGTGGCATAAGAGTCCATCATGAAGGTGAAATTAGTGATAGTTGCACTTGTACCCAAGAGTTGATAGGTGGTGGAGAAGTCCAGATCTTGCTGATAAAGTTGGGGCCACTTAGATGCTTCATGTCCATAGGAATGGAGCACAGTGGTGAGTGAAATCACAGGAGGATGACTGAGGTAGTCAGTGACATGATTGGAGATACCTATATTATACTTGATGTTGATATGGAACTAATGCAGGTAGGTGGACCACTTTTGATGGCGGTCGTTCTACAATTTCCCATGTGTCTGTATGAACTGCATAGGCTTGTTATCAATGTGTATGATCGTCTCTTTTCAGAGAATGTAATGTTTCCATTGATGATAGGCTTGTACATTGGAATACATTTCCTTGTCATAGGTGGGGTATTTCCAGAAAGTATCCAAGATTTTCTCACTATGGTATGCCACTGGATTCTCGTGCTGAGTGAGAACTACGCCCATAGCATAGTTAGATGCATTAGTCTCAATATTGAATAGTTGCTGCAGATCAGTCAAGAAGAGTACTAGAGATGAGCACAAGTGATGTTTCATATCATCGAATGGTCATTGCTTCTACTTCCCCCACACTAACAAGGCCCTACCACCTCCCTTGGTCACCTAACTGAGGGCCCATGCAATATGGGAGAATCCCAACACGAACCGTCGATAGAAGTTGGATAGTCCCAAGAAGCTCAAAAGCTCGGTCAGTGTACTATTCAGGGCTGGCCAGTCACAAATGACTTGGATATTAGTTGGATCAACATGTACCCCATGCTCATCAACAATGTATCCCAATTATTGGACCCTGTTCATTCCAAAAGATCATTTTTCCAAGTTGGCATATAGCTTGTCCTACCGTAGAGTGCTCAAAACCTACTGAATATGCCACATGTTCTCCTCCTACATTCTATTGAAGATGAGGATGTCATCCAAATATACCACCACAAAGGATTTGGTGAAGGGTCTCAATAAATCATCCATCAACCTCATGAAAGTGGCTGGTGCATTTGTTAAGCCAAAGGGCATGACTATCCATTTGAAGAGACCTTATTTATATTTGAAGGATGTCTTCCATACATTAGTTGGTTCGATGGGAACCTGGTGGAAGCCATACTTTAGGTCAATATTTCTAAAGAATGTTTCCCCCTTGAGTTATTAAATAAGGTCATCAATCTTGGGAATGGGGCACTGGTTCTTGACTGTGATTTTGTTTAAGGCTCTGTAGTCAATGCAGATTCACCACGTCCCATCCTTCTTCTACACCAATACAATTGGGCTTCCGCAAGGGGAGGAGTTGGGTCTGATGTTCCCCTTTTTAAATAGCTCTTGGATCTATCGCTTGATTTCATCATTTTCCATCAATGAGAAATGATAGAATGTTCCATTAGGTAGAGGTGCGTCGGGGGTCTGAACAATTGGATGCTTGACTTGACAGTGTGTCGGTACCCCTATAGGTGAGGAGAATATGTCTTTGTATTCTTCCATGATCCCATCCACTTTCTTCTGCTGCAAAGAGAGGCTCTCTATAGAGGCCACAGATGTGGCGATGACCTTCTTCTTACTTTGAGCATGGATCACAAAGAAGATGAACTTCCCGGTTTGTGAGATGACCTTACTGCATTGCTTAGAAGAGATTAAAGAAATAGCAGTAGGAGGCACTACCTCTGGTATCCTTTACAATTGTCTACCCAAAGTAATAACAACACTGAGGGGTCTAGAATAATACACAACATGATGCTTCCACAAATATGGTTTTCCTAAAATAACATCACAAACTTAAAATGGAGCAATATCACATAGTACCGCATCTTTGAAAGACTTGATGCGGTAGGGAAGACAACACTTTTGGATGACACGAAGATCTCTTCCTTGGAGAAGGCAACCCATGGTGTAGGGATGTGGGTGTGGTTTCATTGTCAGGTGCAACCTCTTGACAACCTCTGCTAAAATCAGGTTCTTCTGACTCCCGCTATCGACAATAAAATGAAGCGGAGCCCCCTTTACCCACATCTACGAGTGAAAGAGGCATTCTCCTTCCTCTATTTCTTTTGGTTCTCTTTGTCAGACTTTGGTGGTAGAGATAGTGGCACTAGGTTCATCCTTGATAATCCGCTTTCCTCCTTCAAGATTTTATTCAGAATCAGAATCAACCTCTAACTCAGAAGCCTTCAGTTCAACCATGAGTGACTGTTGGGAGGGACATTCTTCGGTGTTGTGCCAAGGGATTTTATGGTACTCACACCATTTTCCCATGTCCTTCTTCATCTTCTCATTTCCCTTCTTGTGTTGTGGATGGGAATGGTTGTCCTAAGGGCAACCATCTCAACTTCGTCCCTTGATGTGTGGGTTGGGGATGCCTTTGCCTTACTTCAGTTGTGAGGGGTTTGCAGATCCAAACTCTCTCATTTTCTGCTTAAATATCTACTCGTTCTTGACTGCGTATCTATAATCCATGCCCAATGAGGTGATGTCCAGATACTCCATTTCTGTTTGAATGTATCTATTCAAAAAGTTGCAGTATTTGAGAACTAGATGATGCTCAGAGTCTTTGATACCCAATTTGGTGCACAGGGTATGGAAAATATTGGTGAAATCTGGTACTGTCTGGTCCCTTTCTTGACGTAGAGTGGTCCATTTGGTGTATTGGTCCTCATAGATTCC
Organism: Picea sitchensis; assembly: GCA_010110895.2. NCBI lineage: Eukaryota > Viridiplantae > Streptophyta > Pinopsida > Pinales > Pinaceae > Picea > Picea sitchensis. The sequence goes on along the minus strand of SNQJ01S0028534.1, from coordinate 36,999 downwards.
AACAGGGTAGCACTGTTCATTTATGGGGTCCCAGAAGGAATCCCATGTAGGGGCCACCACAAACATTGCAGATTCCTCTATTGCCCTTTGCTCAAAGTAAGTATCCCACCAGTCTTTAACATGGGGAACAACCTTGAGGAGTGAAAAAGTGATCTTTTCCCTATCAGAAAAATTTTGGACCGAAAAATACCCTTCGAGAAGATTCAACCATTTATCTACAACATTCACATCTATTAGTCCTTCAAATAATGGAATATCAAAATTTACCTGTACCTTGAAGGGGGTTGCATGACTACTTGATGAAGATGCTTCTCCTGTGGGAAGTCATCGAAGGATCTATATGAAGTTGTCCATCATTTTGTTCCTTTGTTGTGTGAGGGATTCCTCAAGAAAATTTTTAATAGGATATCCTACTCCATCATCTTTATTTTCTTCCCCCATTGGTTTTTGTCGGGCTCAGTGTGACCAATATTGCAATGGCTCGATTGATTTGAGTCCCAACTACTTGTACCCAGATCTTGTTGAGGACATTCACAAAGAAAAATAAATGAAGAGAAGATTGATCTGATACCACTGATATAGATTTAGGAGTGGAATGAACTGATTAACAAACTAAATACAATAAACATAAAGATATGAAGAATGACACAAATATCCAGGGAAAAATATCTTCAATTGAATAATGAAATAGGCTGAAACTGTAAAACTGCAGAACTGAAAATGCTCGCTCGAATGGTGGTAGCTATCTCTGAGAAGAGATGTGGATGCTACATGCATCCATCGAGCATAATTCCTTATAATGAGGCTCGAGAGGCATTTTTGATATTACTCATGAATTCCAAAACCCTAGACATCGAAAAACCTAACCCTAGAAGGTGAAACACCAAAATTCATGTGGGCCCCTATGGGCAAGTTGGTGTAAGTTGGTACCTCAACTTCCTAGGGCCGTAAATTTTGCATATGACCTTCGTTTTAGGCATGTGATAGCCTGTTGGAAAGGTATTTCAGAGAATTACACATTCCACTATTAAGCTCTAACTTCATCTACATTTTGACTGTGGCAATCCAAAAAAAAACATTATTTAGGGCCCCAAAATGACCCTCGAAGTACAACAAGATGTGCTGACATGAAAACATACAAAATAAGCCAATTGGACTAGGCGATAGGCCACCAATATCCACCTGGAGGATGTGTGGTGATTCTGACATACCTAGAAGTGTAGAACCCACAGTTACAAAGGAGTACAAAAGAACGTGCTAAACAAAAACAAACAAGAGGATCCAGTTGGAATAGGTGGGTGGCCACCAATATCCACCTGGATCAGTTGGATCACTCTATATTGGGAACATATCATGACCTTCATATTTCCTAACTACAAATTCATACTAATTCATAATAAAGAAACACACTTTTACGTACCGACACATTAGACCAAGTAGATCTTAACTAACTCTTAAGTGTCTAAATATCCTAACATCCCCCCTTAAGAACAACTTGGGATAGGATTGAAGGATTTACAATAGTGACACAATAGGAGAAGGAAGGAGGAATTAGAGCCTATCCCCCATTGATGACAACTTCCTAAACTCTTAATATAGATCGAAGTTTGGAAAACTTCGCTTCTGTAAGAGACTTTGTGAAAATGTCTACAACTTGATCTTCTGTAGGGAAAAAGAGCACCTCAATAACTTGATCTTGAATGAGATTTATGATGAAGTGCATGTGTAACTCAATGTGTTTGTTGTGCTGATGTTGAAATGGGTCTTTGGCGAGCTTGATGGCACTCTGATTTTCGCACCAAAGGCCGTTCGGATGCTGCTGTTGGAATCCAAAATTTGAAAGAATCTGTCGAAATCATAAGGCTTCCTAACTTGCATTTACCGATACTCGGTACTCTACTTTTGCTGAAGAAATTGCAATAGCCTCTTGTTTTTTACAGGCCCAAGTGACAGGTCCTGAACCAAGGATGAAAACATAACCTGCAGTAGACTTCTGATCACCAGGGGTGCTGATCCAATATGAATTAATGAAACCAACCAAAAAAGGAGTCCCCCCTGAACTGTAATGTATCCCAAACTGAACTGTACCACAAACATAACAAAATATCCTTTTATATGCTTTCCAATGGCTTTCATGGGGTGTTTGTGATGGGTATTCTATATGCACTAATTCCCTCAATTAAATTGTCAACTCGAGGTAAGTAAACTTAGAGTTGTGGCACTGCATGATCCAAGGAAGAAAATCTAATGGAAGTATTGTCTAACTAAGGGGATGGTCTACCTTAGGATCAATACTCTATCAATCTACTTAATATATGTCTCTTTTCATTTTTATCAATTATCAAATTCTATTAATGATCTTGAACTATTTACCCTAAGTAGCTTCAAACAATGGATTGATGGATTATTTCTAAAAGAGAAAATCATAACCTATTTTAAACAAGTTAATATATTCAAACTTTTTAAATAAACAACAAGAAGTAAATTACTTTTGATCTTTCTATCTTTAAGCAAATCAACAAGTAGAAAACTAACCTATCAAAACTATTTCGACAAGTGAACTCTATTCTTAAAAAGAACTCATAATCATTTCTAGTTTGCAAAGGAGAAATATTAACCTACTTAATAAAAAATAAAAGCATCATGACTGTAATCAGATTCTAATTAATTAAAACTATTCCTAATTTGCAATAACAGGAAAAAGAGAATTTAAAGATGATGATTATGTCTTCGGTGCCGAATAACATCACAATAGCATCTGACTATTAGTGATAGTTCAAGAGGGATTAATTCAATGTTGAATTCTATAGAGAAATGGAAAGTGTGAATAAGGCAATCTAACAAAATATTTTCCATCATAGAAGCAACACTAAGTATCTTGGAAATCCATGTGATCTCTAAACTTCATGCATCAATCATCAATGATTAAAAACACTCTTATAATAATTCAAGCAAATTTACAAAATAATGAACTCATGATTAAAAATATTAATTCAAATCCACTCTTCTAATTAAAAATACAATTCAATTCCATAACTTAGATTCTATAATCTAAACTGAACCAATCCTATCATTAAAACTTAGATTTCAAAACTAGAATGCTTTTAGAAAACATAACCCCAAAATCTATTTCTATCCTATCATACTAAAGCAAGATTAATGAAAAAAATATATCTATGAAGACTTAACTAAATTGGTAATTAAATTTACCTTGATTACAACTAAAAAAACTTGAAACTATTAATCCATCGAAGCTTGCAAACAATCCTAAATTAAAACTCTATTTACACTAATCCTATGTCTAAGTAATTCTTTGTTTTAATTGCCAAAACCAAATTAAGACTTCAATACACTATCTAAGATAGTATCCTGTAGGATGATTCAATGCTAAGAAATAAGAAACACAACATGATAAATAACCAACTCCTATAAGCAATCTGCAATTTAAAGAAAGATGAATTATATAATCAAATTACAATTGACATGTACATTAATTGAAACTGAAATATACATACAACAAATAAACAAGTATAAATTCTAACTAAGAAAATAAGATAAACACACGATATATATCTATATAGTCACCCAAACCACTGGTGGGGCCCCCAACAGATCGTGTCTACTCTCCAACAACAAAACACATGCTTAAATCAACACAATTATGTCATAAATTAAAAAATGAAGTCTGGAACACAAGTTGCAGTGAAATGTTTGAGTTACACAATGAAATTCTTCTTAAAATTTTTGTCTGTGGTAGTGTCACTGATAGTGGTATTTATAGATAATTTACAACTCGAGAGGTCAACCACTGGAAGGGTAGACCTCCTCTAAAAATGACAAACTCATTAAATGAGATTCTAATAGCATCAACTTCTAGAAAATATGTGTGCCACTCAGCGATCACCATATTCGCCCAATCCAAGGTGTATTGAGCTCTGTAGCTTGAGGCCATGAGGGGGCACAAAACCCAAATCTATGAGTCGTCCATCACAGGCTGCCAATGTACCAACCGCTGACTCCAGTGCACTTCGAGTGTTGGATCATGTGCCAAATGGAGTGTTGGATCGTGTACCAGATGGTGTGCTAGATGAAGTTTCAGACAAGGTACCGGATGGAGGATCGGACCACGATTTTTCCCTATTACACACAAACCATGCATTAAATCTTTTTAAACATCGAACTGAACTGAATTGAGCTCAAAATCATTGTAAAAACATCAATTACACATACCTGATGCAAATCCATGATGAATTGATATAAAAATCTTTGAAATTCCTTCAAAATGGCCAATATGAAGCATAGCATATATAATATCGGTGCAAAAAGGATTTGATCATCGCATAAAACAATCAAAATATGAACCCAACAATTTGCATATATCGAGAAACAAGAGCAACCACAAAGGAAATATCAGGATGGGTATGAGTCAAGTATAAGAGGCTACCAACTAATTGATGGTACAGGGTAGCATCAACTTCAGGAGAAGTACAGGTGGCAGCAAGCTTGACTCGAGACTGGAAGGGAGAAGGGGCTGGTTTACAATCGTCCATGTGAAAGCGATGAAGAAGGTCACACACATACTTATATTAGGAAAGAAAAATTCCTTCATTGGTTTGCAAAACCTGGAGGCTAAGGAAATAGTGAAAAAATCCTAAGTTTGTCATTTCAAATTTCTTCTTAAGGATGGTTTTCATATGGTTTAAAAGTTTTGAGTCACTACTAGTAAGGATAAGGTCATCAACATAAAGGACAAGGATTATGAGATGGATTCCTACTTTCTTGATATAGACCTTAGAATTAGAATGTGATCTATATGGATGTCGGTGGCCTCCCACCTATTCCAACTAGTTCATTTTGGCAGTTTTGTTTCCTAGTTTTCGGGTCCCTGACTTGCAGAGCCATTTTGAGGCCCTAAACAACGTTTGTAAGGCTCACCACAATAAAAAAATGACTTAGATAGCAACAAAATTTGTATTCCTCGGATAGACCTTTACAATGGGCTATCGTGCACCTAAAACGAAGATCATATGCAAAAGTTATGACCCTAAAAGTTGATGTACTAACTTACCCAAACGGGGCCCACATGACTTTTGGCACTTCATCTCCTAGGGTAAGGTTTTTGGATGTCTAGGGTTTTTGAAATCCCTGTTTATTGTAAAAATTCCTTCAGAGCCTCATGGTAATCATCTTCTTGTGAATGAGTGAAATTGTCACATCTCTACTCAGAGATAAGCCACCACCATTCCAACAAGCTTGTTTTCCGCTGCATTTAACAATTTCAGCTTATTTCCTTATTGAATAGAAAACCAGTTTTATTGTATCTCTGTTATTCTGTGTTAAACATATTTTAATAATCTATATTCATTTAGTTCTGCTCATAAAATATGGATCAGTGGTATCAGAGCGGTCTACTCCTTGTCGTCTTAATGGATGTCCCCAACGAACTCAAGGTACAAAGAATTGGGTCTGGAGCTTGTTTCTATTAAGGACAAAAGATCTTGCATGCCCAAATGACCTCTCATGGCAGGAGAAAATAAATATGACAGGACAAGAGATCCTTTCAAAATGTTTCTTTAGGAATCCATCATGCAACAAAGGAACGAGATGATGGATATTTTCGTGCAAATCCTTCGCCGACTACCAACAAGCGATGCATCTTCCTCGAGTGTAGGTGCCGCCCCCTTCAAGGTACAAATCAACTTTGATATTACTATATTTGAAGGTAATATAGACGCAGATGTTGTAGACAAGTGGTTGAATGTACTAGAAGGGTATTTTTCTATCCATAACTTTTTAAATAGAGAAAAAATTACTTTTGTGCTCGTCAAAGCCATTCCCCATGTCAAAGATTGGTCATAAACTTTCTCTGAGCAAAAGGAAAAAGAGGAACCCTCATTATTTACAGTCACGACCACCTGGGAATCCTTCAGGGATGCTATTAAGGAACAATACTACCCTGTCAGAAGTTATGACGACTTGTATACCAAATGGACCACATTGCGGAAAGAAAGAGACCAAGCAGTGCCAGATTTCACAAATATCTTCCACACCCTATGCACCAAGCTGGGNTATTAAGGAACAATACTACCCTGTCAGAAGTTATGACGACTTGTATACCAAATGGACCACATTGCGGAAAGAAAGAGACCAAGCAGTGCCAGATTTCACAAATATCTTCCACACCCTATGCACCAAGCTGGGTATCAAAGATTCAGAGAGACATATGGTGCTCAAGTATCACAGTTCTCTGCATAGATACATCCAGACCGGAATGTAATTTTTGGACATCTTGTCCTTGGGAGCGACCTATCGATATGCCATCAAAATCAAGCAGAAGCTCAAACAAAAGACGCGACAATTTGGGCCTGGGAACCCTCGCAGGAAAAACCAAGAAAGGGTGGCAAAAACCTAGAGAACAAAGGATAGAGAAAATATGGACAGTATCAAGACAACTAGTCCAAGCCACAAGCAAAGAAGGACACTGGAAAGACAAAGAAGGATACTAGGAAGTGGTGTGACTTCCAGACGAGCCCTTGGAATAACACTATTGATTGTCGCTCAAAGAATTCGCTGGTGGACGAAGTGAAATCCTCTGAATCGGATGCGGGTTCTGACTCTGAGTCAAAACCAGAAAGGGGAAGAAAGATCATTGACATGGAACCTAGTACCACCGTTGCTACCACCATGCTCCATACTAGTGAACTAGATGAGCCATAAGAAGGTGAGCGCCTTTTCCATTCACAGATGCGGGTAAAAGGCACCCCGCTGCACTTCATTGTTGATAGCGGTAGCCAGAAGAACCTCATCTCAACAGAGGTCATCAAGCGCCTGGACCTGCCGAAAAGTCTGCACCTGCATCCCTACACCATTGGATGGCTCCTCCAAGGAAGCAATCTCTGCGTCATCCAACAATGTCTACTATTGTATGACATCAACCCCTTCGAAGACAAGGTATTGTTTGATGTTTCTCCTCTCAAATTTTGTAATGTTCTTTTGGGCCAACCTTATTTATGGAAATTTCATGTTGTATATGAGTCTAGGCCTCATAGTTTTATTATTGATTTGAACATGAAATTGTACAGGATACCTGAGGTAGTCCCTCTTAGTGATATTTCCTTGATCTCTGCCAAGCAATGAAGGAAGGTCATCTCTTAGACCGATAAATTTTTCTTCTTCGTGATTCACTCTCAGAGTAAGAAAAATATCACAACCACATCCAAGGCCTCTGTGGCCTATCTCTTCACAAAACAAAATCAAGTGGATAAGGTCGTGGAAGAATACTCAGATATCTTCTCCTCTCCTACCAGGGTACCTCTGCACTGCCAAGTCAAGCATCCCATCGATCTGACCCTAGGTGCACCGCTACCCAATGGGACTATCTACCATCGCTCTCTATTAGAAAACAAGGAGATCAAGAGGCAGACCCAATAAATTCTCCACAAGGGGCACATCCATCCCAACTCATTGCCTCGTGGGAGCCCAATCATACTGGTGCAGAAGAAAGATGGGACTTGGTGACTCTGCATTGATTACCGAGCTCTGAATAAAATCATAGTTCAGAATCAATACTCAATTCCCCAAATCAATGACCTCCTTGATCAACTCACGGGGGCCAAATAATTCAGTAAGATTGATCTGAAGTTTGGCTACCACCAGGTCCCAATAGAACGTAAATATGTATGGAAGAATGCCTTGAAGTCAAAAGAAGGTATTTTTGAATGGTTGGTCATGCCATTTGGTTTGAAAAATGATCCAACAACGTTTATGAGGATGATGGATGATATCCCATGACATTTCACTAATAATTTTGTACTGGTGTATCTGGATGACATACTCATCTACAACAAGACTTGGGAGGAATACTTGCAACATATTCAAGAGGTTCTGTACACCCTGCAAGAACACAAAATATACGAAAACTTGGAAAAATGATCCTTCGGCATGGACAGGGTCCATTACTTAGGCTACATTGTTGATCAACATGGTGTGCATGTGGATCCAGCCAAGATCTAGGTCATCCATGACTGGCCAGCCCCAATGACACTCACTGAGCTTCAAAGCTTCTTAGGCCTCACCAATTTCTATCGCAGGTTCATGTTTGGATTCTCTCATATCACATGGGCCCTCAATTAAGTAACCAAGGGTTGTGGTAAGGAAAACATTGTGTGGGGAATGTCCCAACTACAAGCCTTTGATGATTTGAAGCAATGCTTGTGCTCATCCCCAGTAATTTTGTTATTGGACCTGCAACATCCCTTTAAGATTGAGACAGATGCTTCAGACTATGCTTCAGGCATCATTATAACTCAAAAACTCCACCCCATGGTGTATCATAGTGAGACACTATCAGGGATTTTTTGTAAGTACCCTACTTACGACAAATAAATGTACTCCATTTTGAAATATTGCCGCCAGTGGAGACATTACATTATGGGGAAGGAGACAATCATCCACATTGATCACAAGCCACTACAATTCATGCAGACCCAAGGAAAATTGTAGAATGACCGTCATCAGAAGTGGTCCACATGCTTACAATAGTTCCACCTCAAAATCAAATATAAAACAGGAAGTACCAACCGAGTTGTTGATTGCCTCAACCGACCTTGAGTCGTGACACTCACCATGGTACTAGAATCCTGTGGCCATGAGACCTCTAGATGGCCCCAAATCTATGAGATAGACCTTGAATTCTCCACCACCTACCAAATGCTGGGATAAAACTCAGTGGTCGCTAATTTCCATCTTCAAGATGGGCTGTTATGTTTTATGGGCCATCTATGCATTCTATCAAGCGAGTGTTGATACTGAGAGGGGGGTGAATCAATATCAAGTAAAATTTAAAACCTTTTTCAACTTTTTACTTAAACCATTCAACTATATCCAATGAGAAATGAACAAAAGTATAAGAGTTACACCAATACACCACAATACACCATGCACAATATATGAAAAAATAATCAATTGTTATTGTTCAAGGGAAGTAATGACTTCCAAAGGTAGCTACAACTTCCAAATGTAAAGGGAGGGATAAACCTCCAAGAGGAAGATAAAATCCTCCAATATCAATAGAGTATTTAAATCTCCATCCTTGCCCCTTCCTTCCACCCAAGAATATATGAGAGATAATAAAACTTTACATTAAATCATCACCATCAACCAACCATCACATAGAACCTGATAATGCTTCCTGAGACTTCTTCAATTTCTACAATTCTTGAATTATTGGAATAATCTGATCCTATAGATAATATTACTCAATGTATTCTCTGAAACTTCTCCAAGTTTCACTCCTTGAATCCTCCCAAAAATAAGTTATAGAGAGAATGGTAGACTTTGTTCAATTCTGGTTTATTTAGGAGACCGAACTTGTACAGAATTCCCTCCGCTCAATATTTAACATCATATTTTGAAAATCGCACACAAGAAACTCAATTTTGTACTCTTTCCAATGAAATTTGTCCCACTTTATTTGGATTCTCTATGAATAAGGTATGACTGTTTTACCCGGAACACTTGTTTAATGACTAGCTTCAGGACTAGTCAAAAACCCTATCTTTCACAAAGTGTATCTCCATAATTATAGTGAATCAAGAGATGGAAGTTTTACCATAGGTACCTTGATATGTATTCTCAATACCATCACAATTTCACCATCTGAATCATTCTAGAAAAAAATGTTATAGCGAAAATGGTAAGATGACCTGAAAATAACATACCTTAGAACACATCACCAAAAGACTTTATCCTCCCTTGAAATACGACCTTCTTTACTTCTGATTTTCCTCTGAAATTAAACTTGTGTATAAAATGAATGTATAATGATATTTATTTATACCATTTATGTCACTTCCTTTTAATATTAGGGCCTACCTGACACTTTCTTAAATTGTAATTTTGTTCTTTAATTATCTTCAGGGCCTACATGTACTTCCTTCTTCAATTCACTTTCTCATCTTCAAAAATTGATTTCTCCTCAACCATGAGGATCCACGTGACACGCCACATACCATTGGAAACAAAATGATGTATACTATCCATCCATGGGTTTTTCATCTGCATGTGCATTGTCCTTCATGTCCAAATACCTTTATCAATCTTGCGGTCCAAAACCCATGACTAGGGTTGACATCAATGACTACAACCAATATTCCAACAGCGAGTGCACGAAGATGATTTGAGAAGTTGACTACAGTCGGGTGGAAGGGAACTTTGGTTTCAAAAAGATAGTGGCAGTGCTGCAAAAACATTTTTATTGGTCGAAACTTCGACAGGATGTTGACAAGTATATTAGGTCCTGCACCTCCTCCACTATTTCCAAACTGACCACTAAGAAACAGGGATTGTACACCCCTCTGCCTACTCCTGACAAGCCATGGGAATCAATCTCAATGGAATACATGTCAGGCCTCCCATCCACCAAGAGGGGAAATGACTGTGTTTTTGTCGTTGTTTATCGCTTTTCCAAGATGGCGATTCTGGCCGCCTGCAAGAAGAACATCACTAAAGAGGCCACTGCAAAAGTCTTCTTTGAACGCATCTGGGTACACTTTGGGATCCAAAAAACCATTGTCTCAGATCAGGACAATCGGTTCCTCAACACATTCTAGTTGAGCCTCTGGTCACTGCTGGTTACCAAGATCACGAAATCCACTTCCTTCCACCCCCAAACAGATTTTCAAACTCAGGTCGTCAATCATATGATTGTACATATCCTGCGCATGTACAATTCCAAGCCCCCTGCACATGGGATGATATTCTTCCCTATGTCCATCATAGCTACAACCAAGCCCTACATAGCTCAATTGGCCACAAAATCTTTCAGGTGGGGTTGGGATTCCAACCATTGGCCCCCATGGATGTAGCACTACCCCTGGCGACCACCTCGACCGACTCGTCTCCTGCTCCACCAGAAGATGACAAAGCCACCCAGTTCATTGAGAGGATCCATCACATCTGCCAATATGTAACATTCCCTCGGCCACCCGCAGGCTGGGGGATGCCACTCTAGAGAAACCTCTCATACTCTTACACCAGTCGATAACATCCCCAGCTTATACAGGTCAGACCATGCTACTCTAGGGAACACTTTCGTTCCCTTACTATGAAACATACGGTAACATACCTAGTAGTCAACTGAGTTATACCACATAAATTTACTCTTTAAACTGTATGCAACTAAAACATATACATACAACACTCTTGCGGAAGCTTTACATATAAACATAAACAAACCATTACATTCTGTAATATACGAATTTATACTAAAATAACAGTAACCACAGATATGCATCATATACAACGAATTACCCATAAACATACAGGCAATTATAATCACATATATGATAAACCATAACATAGGCATGTAAATAACAAAGCAACATATCATTTTATCATATGATTGATACTTATCTTAGAAATATTGTCACCAACTACGTACATACCATCCACGAACCTCCTAGCCTTAGATTACATTGTTCATCACTCTCAACAGTGAGTCACCCCCGAGCTGGGACTGAACTCCACCTAGGGTAAAGGGTTCCTAACTAGGCTAAGGCTCATGGACAATAGGAAAGACTATGTCTCAGGTGCTCACTCAACTAATATCCTACAACCTCTCATTCCCCACATGCATGTCCCACCCAAGGAAGTGTGCCCCTTCTCTACTCAACAGTCCCTTGGCTGCCCCACTTCCCTTCCAGGGCTTCAGCAATAGGCCAGACCGAAAGTCTCAGAGCATTGTAGTTGTATTTTAGCACCTTCAGGAATCAATCCCCATTAATTCTCACACTCGGAGAATTTCTTACGAGCTTGACAACCCGCTTCTTCAATTCCCACTCCAAGCTAACCAGGTACACCAACCAAAAAAGGTTATGGGAACAGGCTCAGAAATGGTGAAATGGTTGTCTCAAGGATAACATAAATGCGTGAGTGAAAATGGTCATGGAATCATTGACTGGATAACTGAGGGTGGAAAGGAATCACTGTGAAACTCCTCGTGAAAGTGGTTGTGAGAATGATGGTCAAGCTGCTGGTAAGAAAATCTCGTGAAAAGTGACCAAATGAGATAAGTCCCCCACGATATGAATGCATGTCCCCAACTTGACACTTGTCATATCAGAAGTTACTTTGGTCCACTTGTCCCCAACTTTAGAACTTAGGATAAAATAATTATCCCAACTTTATGCTTTAGGAAATATTAATATAATATTCCCTTGACTTTTGGACCTCCCTTTCCCTAACTAGTGAAGTTCAGTCCCCCATCTCTTTTATCGTGGTCGGTCTGCGTGCAACGATGTATTTTATATTAATCATGAGTCATGTACAAAGTAGGCGCATTTGCCTTTGACATCTAGGCATTCCGACCTAATACCAAAACATAAGCATCCCAACTTATAATAGCCAGCAGACCATCCTATAACACGTATCATATACACAAGGCTCGTTGTCCTCCATACTGCACGCACTTTAGTTATTGTGCACGTTATCCAGGAATGTGCATACTACATCATTTTATTGCGCAGTTCATGCGCGCACTAGGCCACATGGCGTTCATTACCAAATGATGTCAAAACAACTCACCAACTTAAGTGCATTTATATTACATTTACAATTGGGTTTGGCTGAGGGATATTACAATCCCCTCCCCTTATTTATGCACTTTCCTCAGTGCATCATACACCCATATGCGACAGAGTTTTCAAAAATCTTCAAAAAGATGTGGGTATTCTGTCCGCATTACATTCACATACTCCCAAGTAGCATCCTCATGACCTTACTAGGTCCATTGAACCTTTACAGGCCCTATGGCTCAGCTCCAGAGCTGTTTGACTTTCTGGTCCAAAATGCACACCGAATGCACTTGAAAAGCATCTTCTTGCTCCACCTGAATCACATTCTAGTCAATAACATGATTAGCATCAGGTATACATTTCTTTAGCAATGTACATGGAAGACATTATGAACAAACATAGATGCAGGCATTGCAATCATATAAGCAACTGGACCAATCCTCTCTAGGATTTCAAATGGCCCACAAAATCTGGCTGCCAACTTGGTGCAGCTTCCCAGCTTCAGGGAACTCCTGTTAGATTTTACTTTCAGGAAAATATGATCACCCACTTTGAATTTTATGTGGGTTCTGTTCTTATCGGCATAAAATTTTTGTCTGTCTTGGGCATCTTTTAAATTCTTCTTAATTTTTGTCATTTGTTCCTCCATCTCCCTGAGAAACTCTGGCCCAACTACTGTCCTATTAGTTGGATTATCCCAACTCATTGGAGTATTGCACTTTCTGTCGTAAAGTGCTTCAAATGGGATCATCTTCAATGATGCCTGATACCCATTGTTGTAAGCGAATTCTACCAAGTGTAGGTAGTCTTCCCATTTTGATGGTTTGTCCATCACATACATTCTCACTATATCTTCTATCACTCTGTTCACCCTCTCTATCTGTCCATCAGACTCAGGATGATAAGTTGTACTAAAGTTCAGATTTGTTCTGAATCCTTTAAACAATCCTTTCCAGAAATTCAAGGTGAATTTTGGGTCTCTGTCAGATACAATTGTTTTAGGAATTCCGTGCAATTGTACCACTTCCTTCATAAAAATACAACAACATTTTTTTCCTTGTGTGTAGTTTTCAGTGGAATAAAATGGGCAACTTTCGTAAGATAGTCCACCACCACCATGATCGAATCATGCAGCTTGCTTGTTCTAGGAAATCCCATAATAAAATCCATTGTCACTACTTCTCACTTCCATTCAGGAATGGTTAAAGGTTGCAGCAACCCTGCTGGGTGCCTATTCTCAGCTTTAACTTTCTGGCATTCCATACATCTAGCGATGTACTGAACGATCTCTTTCTCCATACTTGGAAAAAAGTAATGGCTCTTGATTGCTGCCATGGTTTTCTGATATCTAGGGTGCCCTGCATAAGGAACATTATGCATTTCATGCAAAATCATATGTTTCAAGTCCTGGAAATTTGGAACAAAAATTCTGTTCTTGTGCAACAGTATTCCATCTATTCCCAAATTATAATTACCCACCTTTTGCGGCATCTTACCCTGCTGTAGAAGTGCTACCAATTCTCTGTATTGCGGATATGCATTTTAAGCCTCCAAAATTTTGCTTTTAATATCAATTTGATACATTCTAATAGTTGTAGCATGTAATTCATGCACCCTCCTGCTGAGTGCTTTAGCCAGTTTATTCTCTTTCCCTCTGATATGCTTTATCTCAAAGTCATATTCGCTTAGAAATTTTAACCATCTGCTTTGCCTAGCATTTAGATTTGATTGATCAAATAAATATTTCAGACCATTGTGGTATGTTCTTAGCTCAAACCTCTTTCCCATGAGGTAGTGTCTCCATTTCCTCAAGGCATGCACTATGGCTACCAAATCCAAATCATGAGTGGCATAGTTTCTTTCATGATCCTTAAACTTCGTTGATTCATAACATACGACAAACCCATTTTGACCGAGGACTCCACCAAGTCCTTCATTACATGCATCGGTGCATACGATGAAGTCTTCTTCTGGGTCTGCGGTCCTTAATATTGGAGAACTAGTCAATAACTATTTCAAGTGTTGGAAACTCTTCTCGCAATCCAGTGTCCACTGAAACTTCACTCCCTTTATTTGCAAAGAAGTGATTGGGTGTGCAATCCTTGAGAATCCTTCAATAAATCTTCTGTAGTAGCCTACAAGACCCATGAATGATCTTACCTCTGTCACATTCTTTGGTGTTGACCATTCTCTAATGGCCTCTATCTTCTCAGGATCCACTGCTATCCCATCCTTTGAAATGATATGCCCCAAATAATGAATCCGTGTCTGACAAAATGAGCACTTTATCAATTTGGCATACAACTGACGCTCCCTTAATACTTGCAACACCATCCTCAAATGATTTTCATGCTCTTCCTCTGACTTTGAATATATAAGAATTTCATCCAAAAAGACAATGACAAACTTGTTCAAATACTCTCGGAAAACACCATTCATTAATCACATGAAAATAATTGGTGCATTTGACAACCCAAATGACACCACTGTGAACTCATAATGACCATACCTTGTCATGAAGGTGGTCTTGCTAATATCTTCTTTAATCCTTACCTAATGGTATCCTGATCTGAGATCTATCTTTGAAAATATCTTTGCATCCTTCAATTGATCAAAGAGGTCATCAATCCTTGGCAGAGGATACTTGTTCTTAACAGTCACTTTATTCAACTGTCTGAAGTTAATGCACAATCTTAGTGTTCCATCTTTCTTTCTCACAAACAAGACTAGGGCACCCCAAGGTGACACACTTGGGCGTATATACCCCTTCTTCAGAAGTTCTTCAAGCTGCATTTGCAACTCCTTCAATTCTGGTGTACTCATTCTATAAGGAGTCTTTGATACTGGCGTTGCTCCAGGCATTAAATTTATAGAGAAATCAATGTCTCTCCTTAGGGGTAGTCCGGGTACCTCCTTGAACACATCTTCAAAATATTCCAGGACTATATAATCTTCCAAATTTGGTACCTTATATTTAGGTGTCTCTTCCAAATGAGCTGTAATTATTTGACATCCTTTTCTATAACATCTCTTTAGCTGCAATGATGAAATTTCTCTAATGACTACTTCCCTGGGAATTCCCTGTACTTTCCTTAGTTTCCCTTCCTTATCTAGGCAAGTAAATTCTTTGTTGTGACAATATAAGAGAGTGTGATGTTGGTCCAACCAATCCATCCCAATTAGACATTCATAGGAACCTAAAGGAAAGATGTTTAAATCTGCCTTGGTGTTCAGTCCATTCATGTCTATGAGGCATGACTTAACCATCTCATTAAATTTTCTTCTGGCTCTTGTAGCCAATTGCGCCAACCAGGATTTCCCATGTTTGCTTCTTGGCAATTGCAAACTTTCCACCATCTTAGGGTCTATATAACTATGAATAGATCCTGAATCAATTAAAATAGCAATGGTTTGGTTGTTGATCATACCCTCCACTTCAATCATGTGGGACTAATACTCTGTTGGCTTATTGTCCAGTGCTGCATAAATCCTTGGCACATATCTGCCCATGTCCTCCACTATTTCATCTTGTTGTACATTGTGAACAACCCTACCTTTTTCACCTCTGTGAGGACAATCTCTGAACCTATGGTCCCCTTTACAACCCCAACATTGCATAGGTGGATGACTTGGCCCTTGACTCCCTGTGTCAATTGTTCTGGGTTCTTTAGGCGTTTGATGTCCTTGTGGATTATTTCTGAAGAATGGTGGCTTAGCTACCTTCTTCCTCTGATCCATCTTGAATTTCTTATTGTATTACCAAGCCTTTTGGAAAGCCAACCTTGCTTTCTACTAATGGTATAGACATTTATCTCTTCTTATGGTCTCTTCTAAAGTCTTGGGATCATCATACTTTATTTTGTCACAAATGAATGATGGAAATCCACTCAAATACCTTTGAATTTTGTCTGTCTCATCCTTGATGAAAGAGACATACTTCAGCAGTTCCAGAAACCTTCTCTCATATTCATCTATGGTCATATTTCCAAGCTTGAGTTCAAAGAACTCTTTCATTTTCTTGTCATAGTATCTCTTAGTCAAGTACTTCTTCTCAAAATACTTCTTGAATTCCCTCCAAGTAACACTTTTCTCTACAATGTGCTGGACCTGCACAAGGTGATCCCACCACATGGAGGACTTTCCTTTGAGTTGATAGATAGATATTATACATTCTACATGAGAAGAATAATTATGTAATTGAAAATACTTTCTCATGCCCAACAACCATGTTTCTGCATCTTCATCCTTCTTGTTCTCACCATCAAATGTAGGAGGTTTGATTTTGTTCATTTCTCCTCACAGCTCATCCACCCCAGATCTCTTATACATTCTGACATGGGATCGACTCGAGTTGTTTCTTGCTCTCTTATTGGAATGCCTTTGGGAATGATGGTGATGTATACTAGCACTTTTTTCTTTTCTTTTCTCCTCTAGAGGCTTGTGACTCCCAGATTTACTTGAGCCATTCTCCTTAACCAATTTATTTTCTATTCCGTTCAAACCCTCCAATAGCTTCATGTTGAATTCATCTTGCTGCTCTTTGGATTTCATATGCCTTTAATTATCATCTTTATGGCTATGGACATCCTTCTGTAAATTCTTAATGGTCTCATCCATATTTATATTTTCATTCCTTTATTCTCCATGTCCATTGGAGTTCGTTCCTTAAATGCCCAAATGGACATCCACCCTTCTGCTCTCATCTTGCTGACTGTAATTCCCCTGTGCTTCTTCCATTCCTATGGACTCCGCACTGGTCTGATCTGATCTAGTTGTTATTAATTATGCAAAATGTGCAGCCATCAAAATTTATCAGGCTAACAATTCAACAATTCAAGAGAATATGTGCAAGATACCAGATATATAAAATATGCAGAATAGAAATAAAATGCTAGAAATGGCAGAATAACAGTAAAATATCCAGTATAATCTCCACAATAACACAGAAATGATATAAGAACATGTTGACGGGTGAAATTGACCATCTGTCAACTGGGAGAGTGGAACCGGTCTGTGGTTGTCTAATAACCCAAGTCGTTTGGAATGAACCACCCTGATGGGTTTAACGGCTCCGTTAGCCGTTCTAAGGTCCTAAGAAAACCAAAGAGAAAACTAAACTAATCTAACTAAAACTAAACAAACTAAACTAACTAAAACATAAATAAAACAAACTAATACTAACTAACAATAAAACAAACTAATACACTAATCTAATTAAAACTAACTACTAAACTAATCTACTATTTACAAACTATTAATTAATTAACTGTCTAACTACTAATTTCAATATGACTTATTCACAAAATATAGAATATCTACAATTTACAGATTTGATTAAAACCTGAAAAATTCATTTGCTTTCTGTCCTAAGACAAAGAAAGACATTTTTGTTGATTTTATGAACAAGAAATAAAACTTACTAAAATTAAACAATCTAATATACTAATTCCAACATAAATCTAACTAAACTTATATCTAAACTAAACTACTAACAAATACACTAAACAAAAAAATGACAAACCGACCTGGAAACGCTCCAGATTTGTCCTGTGTATGATGACTTTGAAGCTGGTCGGAGGAAGGAAACTCACCCCAGATGATCCAGAATCTTCTCGTAAACGATAGCTACAATGCTCTTTGAGTTGGTTTATAGGACAAACAAGACATAAAAAATCATAACAATTATAAGATTTATAAATCTCTGCAATTAGGTAAACCTGTTATGCAAAAACTTATACTTATAATTCAATTGATGAAGAAGAGAAATCTGCCATTCATAAACTGAATCAAGTAATTGCTATGTTTTTAAGTACTGGAAGAAATCAGATATGGATTATATTGATTAAATCATATCATTTGCAAAAGACTAAGATAGCTAAAGTAGTCATTAACCAAATGCAAATTGATACACATAAACATGAAACAAAATATTGATATTATGAAAAGCTAAAGCTGTAGCAGAACATCAATTTCTGTCTCAGTCTGTATTAAAATTCCATATCCTTGTTCTCCCACGAATGAGGATGATTATTACAAAAAATAATAGGTATTTATAAGTTTTTCCACAGGGTAAAACTTCCCTGTGGAAGTTATCAAACTATTTACATAATCTGGGAAGATATTCCCAAGATCAACTAAAACTAGGAAATTAAAATGAAACCAAAATATTTCAAATATCCTCTAAATTGTCCATCAAATCCCATGTAATTTCGAATTCACCTGAAAATGATCCAAAATAGACAAGTTAGAAGAATCTTTTATCAATAAAATGATAAAAATTAAATTCTATAGACTTAGCTACATAATCATCTGATTCTGTAGCTAGTCTAAAATGAGATACATAATCATAATTGAAATTAAATCAAATATTTTAAGAAATTCCATTCAATTGATATCCAATAATTACTTGAGAACGAATCATAAATTGAAACCGTTATCCCATTATGAATTCAAACAGGATACACATCATTTAACCGAGTATAGAGATAGCAATACTCTGTTTCGATTATAGTCATAAATCGGGTAAATGAAATCATATGTAACAACATCGTAATCGTTTCTCAATCAAATCGAATCCATCAGTTATGGAATCATTTTAACATTCAGTTGAAAATGAATCAAATCGCAAACACTTCGTTACAATTGTCTTATCATCAGGGGAAATAATCGAATCGAACAAGATTATTTTCAAATCACGATAATGGTATAATAGGTGATTTAGGCTATGAACGAGTTCAAACCATAACCGACACATAACCAAAATCATAACAGGATCAATCAAACAGAATTTGTTATCGATCGTTTATCATTGCACAGTGAGCAAACAAAATTGATTTTCCTTTACCAAAATCGTTCCAATCAAACGAATTACAACTGAGCTTGACCAATTCATTTTTACACATTTAAAATCAAACCAAACAGCAATCCAAACAAGCAAATTAATTGGCTGAGTTTAGCATATTCGTTGCAAATCATAATTGTTTTATGTTTCGGGCATAGTTGTACAGGTTTAATGAGACCATTGTTTTTATAAAAACAGAGTAATTATTTCCAAATTTAAATCAAACAGAGTGGAATTCATGATTTGGAAAATCGTATGACAGAGCACATTGTAACAACTACACTTCCAAAATTATTTGTCAAACACATCATACGAATCATACGAGATCGAATCCGAGGGTAAACGTATTCTAAATAGAGTATGGAAATTCCCATGAGAGGTGAATACAAAATGAATTGTATTGAAAACACACCATTAATTCGTTACTTCACTCAGACAAGCTTAGCAAATGAAATCCAAACGAATAACCATAAAAAAATCTATGAGCAAATCATATATCGAATCGAAACTTTTTCTATTTTAATCAAAACATAGCCATGTATAGGATGATCACCGAATGATAGAGGCATTTGAATAAGTGATCAAACTATTAAAAGATGAATCAAAATCATTATAGCAAACTATATTATTTACAAAACAAAGCGATGTGAAAACGATACCTGTGTAGCGACGAGGCTGCTTATTTATACCAGCTCGGAATTTACAATAGTTGTGGTTGATTCCACGTTTTTGAACAGGATGGAGCCAGTTGTCTTTTGTTTTTTGTCTGTCGCTTGTAGCTTGGCATTTTGACTGGTTAGGACTGTAATCTGGTCTTCCAATGATTGAATCCTCGATTGGAGTTTTGGAACATCAATATAATATCGCTCTAACCGTGAATTGCATTGGTCACAGGGTG
Source organism: Picea sitchensis (assembly GCA_010110895.2). Classification (NCBI taxonomy): domain Eukaryota; kingdom Viridiplantae; phylum Streptophyta; class Pinopsida; order Pinales; family Pinaceae; genus Picea; species Picea sitchensis. The sequence goes on along the minus strand of SNQJ01S0028534.1, from coordinate 16,688 downwards.
ACTGTGTGGGCTTAGACAGAGCAGGCGAGGGTTTGGCCAAATGATCGAGGGTTTCACAAGGCACTTTAATACCCGGGTAGTTAGGGTCGTCCTTTAGGCAGGGGGGTAGGTTTGATACAAAATCATAATGGGGTTCGTGACACAAATTTTGCGAATAGGGGTATTCACTGGCCAAGAAACGCTCAACTTCTGAATCAGAGTCCTCACTCAAGACGATAGGGTTTGGCTCAATAGGGGGTTTTGGCTTGTTCCTTGCCATCTGTGAAATCAAACGTGCATTCTTTTTACCCTTATCGTTAGCAGTAAGGTTTGGCTTGGACTTTTTTGTCACAGGCTTAACAGTCTCAACACTCTTAGTCACAGTGTGGGGTAAGTCGATAGGAGGGTAGGCCGAGGGTTTAGGTAGCAGGACATGGTAGGGCACCGGGGTACAACCTTGACCTCACTCACCATAGGTTTGTCAACCTGTGTAGGGTTTGGATCCTCGAAACCATTCCAAGCAACGAAAATGCTCCAGCTATCCCCGTGCAAACTCAAATGATAGACAACGATGAGGTTGATAAGCCCATAATGAAACAGACTACTGTTGGCATGGTGCCTTTTGAAATTATTCGACATTTTAAACATCTACGATGCAAATAATAGGGCATACTGAGAGAGTATCCCATAAAAACCATAAGCAAATGCAGGTGGTGGAGGAACATAAGTCTGTATCGACCTTCACAGGTCATGAACTGTTTGATTATCATCAATAAATCGTGCCAATGTGGTTTGAGCATAGAGATAGACATACCTCTGTCACACGAGGTAACCTTGCGTGAGAGGAAGAGAAGTGTCCATGGGACCTCCTCGACCTTGCAATTCTTGAACCATCGTTGTCCAGTGATAGGCAAACCTGTAGCAAGACTGATAAATTTCTCATCAATTTCCAATTGTATGTCGCCTACTTTGGCTCGACAGCCATCGAAGATCATGGAAAAATGTCGAGCTACAAAAAGGTTAAAACCCTCAAAACGTTTCACGAAGGTAAGCCATCCACTGTGTTACACATTATTTTCATCATCCCTATGATCGTTAATGATGTAAACCTATCTGTTGCCTTCAGAGGGGTCACAGTGGCTTGAGTTCCTAAAGAGAGAAGGGAGAAGAACTTTTCCTGAGAAAAGATGTTGCATTTTCCTATGTAAAAACCTTATAAAAAAGGATGTTCGCAGGTTTCTATATAGGCAGGGTGTGAGAATGACCAATTCTCGCAGGTTTCACTATAGCCGGGGTGCGAACAGTTCGCAGGTTGCACTATAGCTAGGGTGCGAGAATGCCAGCACGTGGGAAAAATGAGTGTTTTCTCGAATCTTCTAGATGGAGAAGCTTCTATGGTGAGGTGGCATCCGAATGGTTTGGATCTTACTCGCTTTCATGATTTAGTGGGATCATCCTAACCTCCTCACCTTATCCTCTTCAACCTATAAAAGGAGAGGAGCTC
>SNQJ01S0028534.1:0-15195 GCA_010110895.2 Picea sitchensis | reverse complement strand
TGCCGATTGATATTCATATAGTCGACAAGCCAAAATTATGAAAGGATTAACATAAGGGTTATATCAAAAGACACACACACACACACACACACACACACACACACACATATATATATATATATAAATTAATCATAGCCCCTATGCATTTTCATAGAATCAATGATCAGGCAAGTCATAAAAAGCGTAAATCCAAATGCTCAATGCCTTACAAACTCAATAAAATCAAGTTATGTAATCAATATAAGAATGTCCAATGAGCACAGTTTGAAAGTCCTTCCAACCACATAATGATAAACAAAAGGTAAATGTAGTAGGCATATCGATAAAAAATTCATGACAGTTCAGATAGTGATCGAAATGTGACCTCGAAAGGAGAAGTTTTCATGCTTACAGTCGTGAAAACTTAACGAAGGCAAAAGTGAAAATGTCGCAAGAAATGAAAATGATGTTAATTTGGAAATTGCGACAGAAAAATTGACGTTTGCAAAACATAGGTGTAGGTAGCTTATAGACGATAGGAAAAAGTGAGTTGGCTGCCAACAAAATAGTAATAGAAATAGCACTTTGATTCAGACAGAAATGTTCACAGGCCTCTTCAAGGGGGCAACCTCCAATCAAGTAGTGCTATGTTATAATAATCTCCAAGCTAGGGTTTTCATACCCTCGACCCTTATTTATACAAAATATATATCAATAGAAGCATCTAGAGGAATATCCTTTTAGAAGCGGAAGCTTCTATTAGGTCTTATTACATCCGCCTTATTCTATTTTATTGAAAGGCCTTATTAATATTGATATTTATTACATCCGAATATATTAATGTACCTATGTGCGGGTTAGGACCCTAACATGTCCGCCCCCTTAAAAAAAACCTTGTCCTAAAGGCTTGAGATGAGGAAAATGTTGCAGAATGGTAGTTGTTTCCCAAGTGGCATCTGTTGGATTTATATCTTTCCACTAGACTAGCACTTCCTTGATGGTTCACTGATGCAGGCGACACTCATGCTGGTCCAAAACTGCTTCTGGCTGTAGCCAAATGGATCCTTCTTCAGCTAACTCAGGAAGGTTGGTTTGAATTTGGCACCGAGTTCCAATCACCTTCTTTAGGCATGAAACATGGAAAACTGGATGTAGCTTCGACTGACTGGGAAGAGCTAACTGATATGCGACTTTTCCCATAGGTTTGAGAACTGTATAAGGACCATCAAATTTGGGCACTAGATTCTAACAATGCTCGACCTTGAGGGAAGTTTTCTTGTATGGTTGCAGTCACAGAAACACCTGATCCCCTTATGCAAATTGATGTTTAGAGTGACCTTGATCTACTTGATGCTTCATGCTATTTTGTGCCATGACCATGTTCTCTTTAAGGGTACGAAGAATATCCTCTCGAATTGTAAGTGTTTGGTCAACCGCCTGGACCTTCGAGGTACCCGGTAAGTATGAGAGAACTAAAGGTGGCTTCTATCCATATACTGCTTCAAAAGGAGTCATGTGAGTAGCTGTATGGTAGGACGTGTTGTACCACCATTCGGCTAGGGGAAGCCATTGAACCCACTGATGTTGTTTTTCAGAAGCAAAACACCTCAGATATGTTTCCAAACACTTGTTGACAACTTCCATTTGACCATCAGTTTGGGGATGATAAGTTGTGCTGAGATGCAATTGGGTTCCCTGGAGCTTAAACAATTCTTGCCAAAAATTGCTTGTGAAAGTTGGGTCACGATCAGAAACAATAGAGTGAGGCATGCCATGAAGCTTGAAGACCCGGTCCATGAAAAATTGAGCCACCGTGGATGCAGTAAATGGGTGTTGAAGAGAACATAAATGAGAATACTTGGAAAGGCAATCCACAACCACCATTATGACTGATTTATTCCCTGATTTGGGTAAGCCGGGAATAAATTCCATGGAGATATCCTTCCAAATAGCCAGTGGAATCGGAAGCGGTTGTAGTGTGCCCGAAGATTTGACTGTTTCTCCCTTATTGCATTGACACACCTCACATTCAGCTACAAAATTATGAATGTCCTATTTCATACCATCCCAAAAAAAAGAACGTTTGACTCTGTCATATGTTTTGGTGAACCCCGAGTGCCCCACTATGGGTGTAGCATGAAGCTCAAAAAGTACCGTGAATTTAAGCTTTGGTTGTTTACTTAAATACAAACGACCTTTGTATCGAAGCTCATCTTGTAGCCAAGAGTACCCTGGGGGAGCCAGAGCCTTGCTCTGCAATTGCTGGATCAGATGCGAACTTTTGGGGTCTTGAAGCCATTCCTGTCGCACATCTTGGAGCCAATCGGGTACAATGAAGGAAAGAGAAAAAATGGATCCTTCTTCTTCATATTTTTGGGACAGTGCATCTGCCACTACATTGTCTTTTCCCTTTTTATAAATGATCTCATAATCATAACCAAAGAGCTTAGTCACCCATTTTTGTTGCTCCTGGGAGGAAATGCATTGTTCCAGAAATTACTTGAGGCTTTGATGGTCGATATTGATTTGGAAGCGCTGCCCCAAGAGATAAGGGTGCCGCAACTCAAAGGCATGTAGAATAGCCAACATTTCCTTTTCATAAATGGGTTTGCCCAGATTCCTTTCAAATAGTTGCTTGCTGGTGAAGGCCAAAGGTCGACCCTCTTGCATAAGGACAATGTTGATTCCTTTCCTTGAGGCGTCACATTCCAACACAAAGGTCTTTGTGAAATCAGGAAGGGCCAGAACTGGAGCAGTGCACATGACCATCTTCAAGGTTTGAAAATCTTGAGCAGCGACTGGATTCCAAGTGAAAGATTTCTTTTTGAGGAGAGCAGTGAGAGGTGCTTCAATCTTTCCATAGTTCTTAACAAACTTGCGATAATACCTTGTTAAGCCCAGAAATCCATGCAAGCTTTTGAGAGTCTTTGGGTGCGACCAATATTGCATAGCTTCAATCTTTTTTGGATCCACCCTGATGCCATCCTTGCCAACCAGATGACCCAAGTATTCTACTTCTAAGGCACCAAAAGCACATTTGGACTGTTTTAGGAAAAGTTGGTGCTGGGAGAGGAGATGGAGAACTTGATCCACATGAGTAAGATGGTCGGTCCAGGTTTTTCTATAGATGAGGATATCACCAAAGAAAACTAAGACAAAATGATGGAGAAAGGGATGAAAGACATGATTCATGAGTCTTTGGAAGGTGGAGGGATCATTACACAAGCCAAAGGGCATGACCAAAAACTCATAGTGGCCCTCATGAGTGCGAAAGGCCATCTTGGGAATGTCTGCCTCTTTCATATGTATTTGGTGATAGCCCGAGTGAAGATCAAGTTTGGTAAAGAATTGGGTGCCACTCAATTCATCCAGGAGTTCATCAATGACAGGAATGGGAAATTTGTCTTTAATGGTCAGTTTGTTGAGGGCACGAAAGTCAGGACACATTCTCCAAAAACCTTCTTTCTTCAGGACCATGATTACAGGAGAAGAGTAAGGGCTCGTACTAGGGTAGATAATGCCTACATTAAGGAGTTCCTGGACCATTTTCTCAATTTCATTTTTTTGTGAGAAGGGGTGGCGATATGGAAGGATATTGGGAGGAAGGATTCTGGGTACAAGGGGAATGGAATGATCATGAACAACACAAGAAGGAGGGAGGCCTTAGGGAGTGGAAAATACCATTTGACGTTTAGAAAGGAGAGCTTCAATGGGGGTGTTTCTGTTGCTTGAATGGCATGGGGTTGGGCAATGACACCAGAATAACCTTTCTTTAGCATCTTTTCCATGCGATGGAAACTAATGACCTCAAGTGAACCAACAGTGATGCCCTGGAATTTATATTGGTGGCCTTCCTGGTCAAATTGCATGGTTAATGCCTTAAAATCCATGAGAATGGGACCCAAAGTTCTTATCCAGTTGGCACCCAACATAATTTCACAACCACCCATGTCGATAGCAAACATATGGGATTTTGGGTGGTAGTCACTGATTTGGAGATGCACATTTTCACAGTGCCCTCCACATTTCATGGAACCACCATTGGCAATCATGATTTGGAAATTATTGACAGCATGGATGTAGCAATGAGTTTCTTGGGCAATGTGATGATGAATAAAATTATGGGTGCTTCCACTATCAACCAGAATGATGACCTTTCGATGCTTGATGTAACCGATTAACTTGAGGGTTTGGGGAGCGGAAAAACCAGTGAGAGAATTGAGGGAAATGACGGGTTCGAATTCAGGAGTGTCTGAGGGAGGGGTTATGTCAGTGATTTCAGGTGACTTAGACACAAGGGGAGTTTCAACATCCTCTTCTGAAATGTCCTCAGAGATGGCCATAAAAATATTTTGTTCCTTACACTTGTGGCCCGCAAAATATTTGTCATCACAATTATAACAAAGGCCTTTGAGTTGGCGTTCAACCATTTCAGCCCTGGTTAATTTTTGGATTTTTAATGGGGCGGAAGGAGTAGGGGGAGTGATGGGTTTAGGGAGGGGGATAAAGGAGGTTTTTCGGTTTTGAGATGATACCACTTGTTGTGCTTCTTTATCTCTTTTAGTAGCCTCCACCCAAGTCGAGGGGCGAGCCATGGGGACATGGGCCCGAATCTCCTCCTTGAGGCCACTAATAAAACACTCTTGAAAGAAAGCATCAATCATGCCCTCTGTTCAAAAAGCCGGTCATTCAAAGGCAGCTATGAAGTCTTCTACTATTCCAGATTGCTTCAACTTTGTCAAACGGCCCAAATGGTTGGTGTCTGTGTCAAAGCGTTCATAAAGCTCAGTCACAAATTGGGTCCAAGCAATATACCCTTGACGAGAAGTTTTTCTCCATTGCCACCATTGCCAATATTCTTGATCTAGATGGAGAACACCATACCAGAGTTTGGCCAAGTCATCGGTAATTCCATATAAAGAGAAATAATGTTCCATTTGGGTTACCCAACTAGTGGGGTCCGAGCCATCAAATTTGGTCACGTCCACCCTCAGAAGGCGTATGTCATGTTGAAAGTGATGGGACTGAAAGGTATGGGAATGGGAGGAAGTTTCACCTTCATTCTTTGGATGTGATTCAGAGAAATGATCATCTATAGGGATCTTCAGTTTGGTGCAGAGTGCTGCAAAGACAGATTCAAGCTAGGTGGTAAGTTTTTGTTTGACTTCCTCCATTGAGGACTGAATGGTTGTATTTATCGTAGCATTGATGGATGAATCGATGGAGGCAACAATAGCACTGAGTTGTTTTACTTCTTTTTGGGTTTCTAGGAAACCAGATTGCATGGTGTTGAAGCGAGCTTCTAGGTCTTGGATATGTGTATGGGCCATGAGGATGGGTGAACTGAAAAGGGGCAGGTGGGGTAAACAATTTTGTCTAAAAATGATATGGATGAAAGTGATAAGGGCAGAGAGATGAATCCAATGGAATAGGTCTCAAATAACGGTGAAAAAATTTCCAGACTTTTTTTTTTTTCACACCTGCGGAGTTATACTCTGGTCTGAAGAATACTGCAGTGATGAAATCCCCAAATGTTTAACCAGAAAGAGATGTGTATTTACTTGGAAACCCGAACACAGTTGCGTGGCAATAGATCTGGTATGTTTTTAATTCATTTATGTTTCTGTCCCCCAAGGGTTAGGTATTCAAGGGTTCTACAGACAAGGGTTTGCCCTGTGCTATAGCTCTTTGATATACATGTGAGATCCAACAGTACTACTCGGCCCAATATCTCAGGGCACTAACTAAGGAGGATATACCATACCCTTAGCTGTACTACCTGACTACCCAGGTACTAGAGAGTATCTTCCCGAGTGCTATTCTTGGTGAAACTATAGCAGTCCAACGACTGATAGGTTTATCTAAAGAGGGCGTCAGGAAATCTAGGTCAATCCGTACACAAGTGCTGTCTAATGTGCTACCACTTAAAGGGGTACCAACAAGGGTTACAAGGGTGGCCAATAGATGTGTGCTTAAGAACCACTTGTATTTCCTACGTGTATGAATCCCTCAACCATGGGTTTATGCGTGTAACGACAGATTCTGTGGTTTAAAGATGCCAGAATACGTCTCTACCCTAAAAACAAATTCCCACAATTTCTGCCAAGGAAAGTTCTCTGATACCACTTGCAAGATACCAGATATATAAAATATGCAGAACAAAAATAAAATGCTAGAAATGGTAGAATAACAGTAAAATATCTAGCATAATCTCCACAATAACACATAAATGATATAAGAACAACAATAGAAATAACACTTTGATTTAGAAAGCAATGTTCATAGGACTCTTCGATGGGGAAACCTCCAATCGAGCAACACTCTGTTACAATAATATCCAAGATAGGGTTTTCATACCCTCGACCCTTATTTATACAAAATATCTATCAAGAGAAGCATCTAGAGGAAGATCCTTCTAGAAGCGGAAGCTTCTATTAGGTCTTCTTACATCCGCCTTATTCTATTTTATTGAAGGGCCTTATTAATATTGATCTTTATTAAATCCGAATATATTAATCTACCTATGTGTAGGTTAGGACCCTAACAATATGCACCATTTTGGTTCAATATACACATCATAATTATCTCTCTCGATTTCCTGGTGTTATCACCATGACAATTCTAGATAAGACCCAAATCGAGGAAACACAGATTCGCAGTGCCTTCAGAGGTACACTTGTGAAAGAAGGTGGTTTGCCGAAACCACTTTCACCAAGACGCGGTATTGCGTGTCTCAAAATGTCAAATTCACCACTCGTGGAGTGGGTGATGGCTAGTCAGATCACCTTGCTTCACTTGTTTGGTACTTCACAACCATGTGACGTCAGCTGAACGTCGCCATGTAATGAAATCAAAAGCTAATCATTAGAAATGGATTAGCCGAGCATGGCAACCCAACGCTATTGTACGTAATCCATCTACGCTTCGTAAATGGAATTCTATAATTACTAATCCTTAAGTAGGAAGGTATCTGCATATCCATAACCGAAGTAATATCCAAACCACTCGACTTTCTTCTCTCTGTAAAAGAATTTTTGTATCCACAACTTGAGATACATGGACACGGCTAAATTGAGTGAGACTAGTTATTCGGGCAACATTCTAGAATTTCCTGTGAATAAGGAGGAAAGGGTCCTTGTGCACATTCTAGCAACTAAGTTCCACACAGAGCCCATTATAGACTCACGGTTGGAAGTTAGGTTGCATCCCACTATGAAGGATTTAGTCATCAACAGGCTAGCCGCTAAGAAGAAAAGGAGAAAGTGATAGAAGAAGGAGGAATCCACGGCTGAGGCGGTCGAAAGTGTCGGAGAGAATCAGCCGGTCTGGTTATATTCTTTAAAGGAGGAGATTGCTAAGCTAAAGTGAGTATTCAACTAATATTAAGCATCTGGTAGCGGAGATAAGGTGTACCAGAGATGATAGGCCTGTTCTTAAATGACCCTTTTTACAACAAGCTAACTGTTGTCATCCCCCTTTTTGTAACTTTGTGATTAATACGATTATATAAATATAGAAATAGATTTTAGACTATTTTATTACAAAATTCTATCTGGTGGTGTTATGAATCTTGTTTTCTTATCTAATAAGTTTTTCTTGTAAGCTTATATTTCATTTTCATCTGTCTGAATCGGAGGAAATAAAACTCGAAATTCTTTTTAATTAATTCTTCGATGCGGTTGTGTGTTTCTTATTCTTCTATTATTATGCAAATTAAACTCAACTCATAGCCTTCTAAGTGACTTCGCGCACACTAAACTTCGACCTGTTCATTTATATTTATCATACATAGAAATATCACAAGGTAAAACACTTTTCCACGCACTTATATCTACTATGCATTTCTTCTTCGTCGCGCCGACAACTTGTGCACACTACTTTTGTGTTGTGCGCCAATATCCACTGTGCACAGTTTTGGTACCGTGCACCGATATTCTACATGCATTTCACCCTATGAATTGCACCATGTCAAAGTTCAACATATTCCATCATGCACAATTATCTGTGTGCACCATTGAACACACTGTCGTGAGACAACTTATACTCATACTATGCGCGTACCAACAAAACGTACCTGTGTTAAGTAATAATTGCACACCCCATGTGTACATTACTATGTGTGTGCTCACCACGCAAGGTTAAATTCAACATGTGAATCCGCACATAATAATTTTCCGCACGGTGCCGCAATTTACCACACACACTGTCACATGAATGTTTTCCACGCGCGCCAGCACGCCAACATTTTCCATGGATGCTCCGTGACTTGAATTTCAGTCACTTCGAAGTTACTCTTCTGTGAATATTCGATTCAACTAAACCCCTCTAGCCCATCCAAGCTCAGTGTTGAACTGAAGCTCTGATACCCATTTGTAATGTTCCCCTGGCCACCCGCAGGCCCGGGGATGCCACTCCAGAGAAACCTCTCATGCTCTGACACTAGTTAGTAACATCCCTAGCTTATACAGGCCAGACCATGCTACACTAGGGAACACTTTCATTACCTTACTACAAAACATACGGTAACATACCCAGTAGTCAACTAAGCTATACCACATAAATTTACTCTTTAAACTGAATGCAACTAAAACATATACATAAAGCACTCTTGCGGAAGATTTACATATAAACATAAACAAACCATTACATTCTGTAATATATGACTTTATACTGAAATAAAAGTAACCACAGATATGCAACATATACAGGGAATTACCCATAAACATACAGGCAATTATAATCACATATATGATAAACCGTAACATAGGCATGTAAATAACAAAGCAACATATCATTTTATCATATGATTGGTCGTTATCTTAGAAATATTGTCACCAACTATGTACAGACCGTCCACGAACCTCCCAGCCTTAGACTACACTATTCATCACTCTCAACAGTGATTCACCCCCGAGCTAGGACTGAACTCCACCCAAGGTAAAGGGTTCCTAACCAGGCTAAGGCTCATGGCCAACAGGAAAGACTCTGTCTCAGGTTCTCACTCAACTAACAGCCTACATCCTCTCATTCCCCACATGCCTGTCCCACCCAAGGAAGTGTGCCCCTTATTTTCTCAATAGTCCCTCGGCTGCCCCACTTCCCTTCCAGGGCTTCAGTGACAGGCCGAATTGGAAGTCTCAGAGAACTGTAGCTGCAGTTTATCACCTTCAAGAATCAATCCCCAACGATTCTCATGCTCAGAGAATTGCTCATGGTCCTGACAACGCGCTTCTTCAATTCCCACTCCAAGCTAACCAGGTACACCAACCGAAAGAGGCTATGGGAACAGGCTCAAAAATGGTGAAATGGATGTCTCAAGGATAATGGAAATATGTGAGTGAAAATGGTCATGGAATCATTGACTGGATAACTGAGGGTGGAAAGGAATCACTGTGAAACTCCTCGTGAAAGTGGTTGTGAGAATGATGGTCAAGCTGCTGGTAAGAAAATCTCGTGAAAAGTGACCAAATGAGATAAGTCCCCCACGATATGAATGCATGTCCCCAACTTGACACTTGTCATATCAGAAGTTACTTTGGTCCACTTGTCCCCAACTTTAGAACTTAGGATAAAATAATTATCCCAAATTTATGCTTTAGGAAATATTAATATAATATTCCCTTGACTTTTGGCCCTCCCTTTCCCTAACTGGTGAAGTTCAATCCCCCATATCTTTTATCGTGGTCAATCTGTGTGCAACGATGTATTTTATATTAATCGTGAGTCATGTACAAAGTAGGTGCATTGGCCTTTGACATCTAGGCATTTCGACCTAATACCAAAACATAAGCATCCCAACTTATAATAACTGGTTGACCAGCATATAACACATATCATATACACAAGGCTCATTTTCCTCCATACTGTGCGCACCTTATTTACTATGTGCGGTATCCAGGAATGTGCATACTACATCATTTTACTGTGCAGTTCATGCACGCACTATGCCACATGATGTGCATTACCAAATTATGTCAAAACAACTCACCAGCTTAAGTGAATTTATATTACAATTACAATTGGGTTCAACCGAGGGATATTACAGAATAGGTTCAAGATATTTTACAGAAGTCCAATGCCAAGTACAAGCAATGCCATTATTAACACCAGGTGCCACATAAGTTTCAGGTGGGAGACAAAGTTTGGTTGCACTTGCAGAAAGAATGCCTTACAAGGCCCCATTGAAAGATTCTCCCACTCCGGAAAGGGCCATACTGATCCGGATTTAGGAGAAAAACAAGTTGATTAACAGACTAAATACAATAAACATAGAGATAGGAAGAATAACACAAATATCCAGTGAACAATATCTTATATTAAATAATGAATAGGCTGAAACTGTAAAACTGCAGAACTGAAACTTGCTCGAATGGTGGTAGATATCTCTGAGAAGAGATGTGGCTTCTACGTACATCCATTTGAGAAAAATAGATTAGAATGAGGCTCCATAGGCCCTTTTCATATTAATCATGAATTCCAAAACCATATATATCCAAAAACCTAACCCTAGAAGGTGAAACGCCAAACGTCATGTGGGCCCTATGGGTAAGTTGGTGTAATTTGGTACCTCAACTTCCTAGGGTCATAAATTTTTCATATGACCTCCGTTTTAGGTGTGTGATATCCCGTTGGAAAGGTATTTCAGAGAACTACACATTCCTTCATCAGAATCTGACTTTGTCTACAATCTAACTATGGTGAGCCAAAAAAACAATGTTTAGCAGCCCAAAACAAACCTGAAAGTACAACAAGATGTGCTGACATGAAAACATACAAAATAAGCCAATTGGATTAGGCGAGAGGCCACCCATATCCACCTGGAGAATGTGTGAGGCTTCAGACAACCCCATAAGTGTCAAACTCACAATTATAAAGAAATACATAAAGATGTGCTAAACAAAAATGGACATGAGGAGCCAGTTGGAATAGGTGAGTGGCCACCAATATCCACTTGGATCAATCCTACCCCCTTAGGAAGAAATGGTCTCCATTACGTCGAGTTCCCTCATCAAATGAGGAAACGTCTACTCAATTTGGCCCTAGGTTATCCACTTGCTTTGGTGGAGGAGTTTCCCTGCCTTGACAACACGATAGAGCTAGATCCACTACTGGTGAGTGCCCTTTGCAAGTGTGTCCACAATCTTATCGGTGGATGCTTGTTCCATGCAGTTAGGGTTGATCTTTGATTGTTTCAGTTGTTCGACAATATCATAGGTGTCCAATAATGGTGGAAAATATGGTTGAAGGAGGTCCACATTGAATAATGGATGCAGACCAAGTAAGGGTGGAGTGTTAAGCTCAAAAGCATTGCTACCCACAGCCTTGGTGATATTTTAAGGCCCATAATGAAGTGGTCGAAGCTTCTGATGGGGCCTGGTGTGACACTCCTTCTGCAAATGTAACCAGAATTTGTCTCCAACTTGAAACTAGTGTGGTACCCTATGTTTATCATGGTGCTACTTGTACTTAGCATTGGATTTCTGCAAAATCTCCAGGATCTATTGGTGGATGTCTTGAATCCGCTCAATGAACTTGGTGGATTTGTCGATCGCATACTGATCAGGGGAAGATTTTGTCTGTGTAGTGGAAAGAGGAAATACGACATCAATGGGTCCCAAGGGTTGGAATCCCAGACCCACCTGAAATGGGATATGGCTAGTGGAACTATGGAGAGACCTGTTGTAGCTATGTTGGACATATGGGAGACTCTCATCTCATGTACGGGGATGCTTAGAATTGTACATGCGTAATATGTGCACAATCATTCGATTGACGATCTCGGTTTGGCCATCTCTTTGGGGGTGGAAAGAAGTGGATTTTGTGAGCTTGGTGTCCAACAGAGACAAGAGGCTCGACCAAAAAGTGATGAGGAACCTGTTGTCTTGGTCGGAGATGATCGTATTTGGTATCCTAAAGTGAAACCAAAATCCTTCGAAGAAGAGATTGAAAGTCTTTGCCACTGTGACATTATTCTTATAGGCCGAGGATGGCCATCTTCAAAAATTGATCAATGAACACAAACACGTAGTCATTTATGTGCTTGGTGGACGACAATCCATACATGTGATCCATAGAGATAGATTCCCACAACTTCTACAGAATAGGAAGAGGGGTGTATAAGCTTTGCTTCTTGATGGTTGGATTGGAAATGGTGCAGGTAGTGTAAGATCTGATATACTTGTTGATGTCCTGTCGAATTTTTGGCCAATAATTTTTTTTTGAAGAACGACCACAATTTTCTCTATGCCAAAATGTCCTACCACCCGACTGTAGTGGGCTTACCAAATCAGCTTTGCATGCTCACTTGTAGGAACACAAAGATGGCGTAGGTGGCATAAGAGTCTGTCTTGAATGTGAAATTAGTGACACTGGCACCTGTACCCAAGAGATGATATGTGGTGGCAAAGTCTGGATCTTGCTGGTAACGTTGCCGCCATTTTGATGTTTCATGTCCACAGGAATGGAGCACATTGGTGATTGAATCCACAATAGGATGACTGAGGTAGTCAGCGACACGATTGGAGATACATGTCTTATAATTTATGTTGAGATGGTACTTCTCCAAATAGGTGGACCACTTCTGATGGCAGTCATTCTGTAATTTCTCCTGTGTCTATATGAACTGCATAGGATTGTGATCTGTGTGTATGATTGTCTCTGTCCCCAGAATTTAATGTTTCCATTGACGAAAGACTTGTACAATGGAATAAATTTCCTTGTCATAGGTGGGGTATTTTTGAACAGTATCAGAGAGTTTCTCACTATGGTATTCCACCAAATTCCCATGCTAAGTGAGGACTATGCCAATAGCATAGTCAGATTCTCAATCTCGAATGGTTGTTGTAGATCGGGAAAGGAGAGTACTGGAGTTGAGAAAAAATGATGTTTTATATCTTCGAATGATCGTTTTTGCTCCTTCCCCCACATGAAATTGGCTCTACCACTGCCCTTGGTCACCTGGATGAGGGCCCATTCAATATGGGAGAATTCCAACACGAACTGTCGGTAAAAATTGTCTAGTCCCAAGAAGCTCTGAAGCTTGGTCAGTGTGGTCGGGGTTGGCCAGTCACATATGACTTGGATATTAGCTGGATCAACATGTACCCCATGCTCATCAACAATGTAGCCCAGGTATTGGACCCTGTTCATGCCAAAAGAACAATTTTCCAAGTTGGCATAAATCTTGTGCTGTCGCAGAGTGCTCAAAACCTGTATAATGTGTCACATGTGATCCTCCCACGTTCTGTTGAATATGTGGATGTCATCCAAATATTCCACCACAAATGAGTTCGTGAAGGGTCTTAAGACATCGTCCATTAACCTCATGAAAGTGGTCGGTGCATTTTTTAAGCAAAAGGGCATGACTAGCCATTCGTAGAGACCTTCTTTAGACTTGAAGGTTGTCTTCTAGACATCAGTTGGTTCGATGGGAACCTGGTGGTAGCCAGAATTCACATCAATATTTCTAAATAGATTTTCCCCCTTGAGTTGGTCAAGAAGGTCATCAATCCTAGGAATGGGGTAGCAGTTCCTGACTGTGATTTTGTTTAAGGCTCTGTAATCAATGCAGATTCACTAGGTCCCATCCTTCTTCTGCACCAATACAATGGGGCTTCTGCAAGGGGAGGAGTTGGGTATGATCTGCCCCTTTTGAAGAAGATGTTGGATATGACATCTGATTTCCTCATTCTCAATCAACGAGCGTCGATAGACTTGTGCATTAGGGAGAGGTGCGTCGGGGGTTAGATCAATGGGATGCTTGACTTGGCAGTGTGTCAGTACCCCTGTAGGTGAGAAAAATATGTCTCTATATTCTTCCATGACACTGTCCACTTGCTTCTGCTGCAAAGAGAGGCATTGTGTAGAGGCCAAAGATGTGGCAGAGACCTTCTTCTTACTATGAGCATGGATCACAAAGAAGATGAAATTCCCGATCTATGAAATGACCTTACTGCATTGCTTAGCAGATATTAAAGAATAACAGTAGGTAGTGCCAGCTCTGGGATCTTGTACAATTGTCTACCCAAGGTAATAATAACACTACGAGGTTTAGACTCATACACAACATGACACTTCCACAAATATGGTTGACCTAAAAGAACATCACAAAATTCAAGGGGAGCGATATCACACAGTACCTCATTTTTGAAAGGCTTGATGTCGTATGGAAAACGACACTGTTGGCTGACACAAAGATCTCTTCGTTGACGAAGCTAGCTGATGGTGTAGGGATGCAGGTGTGGTGTCATTGGCAGGATCAATTGCTTGATGACCTTTGGTGAAATCAATTTCTTCTGACTACCGTTGTTGACAATGAAATGAATTAGAGCCCCCTTGACCCACATCTGGGAGTGAAAGAGGCGTTCCCCTTCCTCTGGTTCTTCTGGTTCACTTGGTTGGACTTTCATGGTAGTGACCATGGAATTGGGTTCAACATTGATAATCTGCTTCCCTCCTTCAGGATTTGACTCAGAATCAGAATCAACCTCTAACTCAAAATCCTTCAGCTCGACCACGAGGGACTGCTTGGAGCGACATTCATCATTGTTGTGCCAAGGAATTTTATGGTACTCACACCATTTTCCCGTGTCCTTCTTTGTCTTCTCATTTCCCTTCTATTGTTGTGGCTTGGACGGACTGTCTTGAGGGAGGCCATATCAACTTGGTCCCTTGCTATATGGGTTGGGGTTTCCTTTGCCCTGCTTCAACTGTGAGGGGTTTGCAGATCCAAACTCTCACCGTTTCTACTTGATCTTGATAGTGTATCTATAAGTCATGCCCAATGAGGTGATGTCTAGGAAATACATTTATTTTTTAATGTATCTATGCAAACAATCACAG
Source organism: Picea sitchensis (assembly GCA_010110895.2). Lineage (NCBI taxonomy): Eukaryota > Viridiplantae > Streptophyta > Pinopsida > Pinales > Pinaceae > Picea > Picea sitchensis. The sequence goes on along the minus strand of SNQJ01S0028534.1, from coordinate 375 downwards.
TATTTGAGCACAAGATGACGCTCAAAATATTTGATACCCAATTTGGTGCGTAGGGTATGGAAAATGTTGGTGAAGTCTGGTACTCTCTGGTCCCTTTCTTGATGTAGGGTGGTCCATCTGATGTACTGGTCCTCGTAGCTTCGAATAGGGTAGCACTGTTCTTTAATGGCGTCCCGAAAGTAATTCCATGTAGGGGCCACCACAAAAATTATAGATTCCTCCATGACCCTTTGCTTATAATAAGTGTCCCACCATTCTTTAACATGGAGAATGACCTTGAGGAGTGAAAAAGTGTGTTTATGGATAAATTCGTGAGTGCGGACACAGACCAATCTCCCCAGATCCACCTGGATCTGGAACAAACCGTAACAGAAT
>SNQJ01S0028533.1:356315-371348 GCA_010110895.2 Picea sitchensis | reverse complement strand
TGATTGCTCCCTCTTCCTTGGTGACCTCTGCTTCTTCCTCTGCCTCTCCCTTTGCTGAAGGAGAATTGAGTTTTGAAAGCATTGGAGATTGACTCATCTGTGAGATGCAGTCTGGTCTCATGTGTCACCAGAGAACCAATTAGTTCATATATTGAAAAGATTGATAGATCCTTGGATTCAAGGATTGTTGTTACAATCATTTCGAATTTCTTTGGTAAACTTCTAAGAATTTTCTCAACAATGCCTTGATCAGTGATGGTTTCACCAGTCTGATATGGTTCACAATGCCCATGACTCTGTTCATGAACTGATCCACATTTTCAGAATCTGTCATCCTTAGAGTCTCGAATTGTGTCCTCAAGGTATGTAGTTTAACTATTTTGACCCTATCATTTCCTTGGCAGGAAGATTTAAGGATGTCCCAGGCCTGTTTAGAAGTACTAGCACCTATGATTTTTGAGAAAATCGAGTCGTCCATAGTATTTTGAATCCAAAACATAGCTTTATTTTCTCTGTTTCTCTGAGTTGCCTGAGCAATTTTTTGCTGATTAGTCATGGGAGAAAGGTTTGATGGATCTGGTTCAACATATCCATGATTTACTGGATCCCAACACTCTTGTGCTTGCAAGAAGGATCTCATCCGAAGAGACCAGAACTCATAGTTCTTTCCAAGAAGAATCAGACCTTGAGTTGGTCCTAAATTGCTAGACGTCGCCATCGATAATTCTTATTTAAAAAAAATGAACAAAATAGAAATAAGATTCTTACTTACCTGTCTCCTGCGTATAATTTGCAGTGACTTCAGAACTTTGCGATCAAGATTTCGTGAGTTTTTGGCTTCGGGATTCTGACGTCAGGACTTCATTATACGAGTCCTCCGATCTCTTGTCTCGCCAACCTCCGATCGTCGAAACTTCGATTTGCCGATGGCCGAAGAGAGCTTATTGGCCTTGAATTTGGCCTTAGTCACCATGCAATGTGACCACATGCCTTGATGTTAAATCTCTATGAGATTTTCCGGTTCTTTGTCGTTCAATTTGTCGAAATGCGAAATTTGCCTTTGGACAAATCAACGGTCTAGATCTGTTGATGATCTGACGGTCCAGATCTTATGACCATATCTCATAAGACCGCAGTCAAACCTCTTATCGAGATTTCACGATTTTTTATTTCTCAAGTTTAGAACTCTTGAATCCCCGATCTCCGATTTACCGATTTCCTGAGAGATTACCTTTCCTTTTGGGAAATTTCTCGAATTCTTTGATTTCCTCCACGCGTCCTCCTATATTGGACGGTCCTGATTTCTCCTCGTGATTTCACGATTTGATCTGTTTCAGACATCTCGTCTCCAGGATCCGTGAAACGCTGAACCTTGGTGTGCTGATTGGATCTCCCGATCTTGCCCACGTGTCTCCTCAAAATGGACAGCTCGGATCGTTTACGGGGTTTTCACCATAAAGAAACCCAATCCCTTGTCCTCAGGATTTGCGATTTACCGAATCCCGATGCGCCGATGGACTCTCCTCTTTCGGGACTTTTCCGTAGCCCTCGGATTTGCGCCACGCGTCCCATCAAGATGGACGGTCCTTATTCAACCTTGGGATATCGCGACTTGTGATGCTTTGTTGACAAAATTTCTCTGTCAACTTGAAACCCCGGTAACCGAAATACTGACAGTTTCCTCGATCTCTGCCACGTGTCCATACAAATGGACGGCTGTGATCTTATCTCTATTTCGTGAATCATGATTTCGCGACTTTCGCCGTGGAGTGTCTTTCGTCAAAAAGACCTCCGATATCCCAAACTCCGAAATGCCTATGGAGTGATGGCTTGGATATGCTGCCACCTGTCCTCTGAGATGGAGGACTCACAATCCTCTCGGGATTTTGCGATATGTGATGTCGGGATTTCACGATTTCGCGTATCAGGGTTTTGGAGTGCAATAACCTTTGCTCATCCAACTCCCGATTCCTGATTTTGCGATGGGATAATATCGACGACTCATGATCTTTTGCGATCCAACGGTCCAAAATGACTCGAAATTTCGCGATTCGCGAATTCTCACGGCAGTTTTTTGACCTTTACACCTTGCGAGTCAGTGAAATGCTGAGATCTCTCCACATGTCTCTTGATGGATGGTCCAGATGATGTCAAGATTTTGTGACTTCACAAGTCAAAGATGTTTGTTGTCCGCTCCAGAGGATTAAACCTTGTGCACCTTCTCGCTGATCCAACGACTATCGGTCTTCTGTGCAGGATCTGACGGCTGAAATTCTTTTGCCTTTTCCATGCTCTCCTCGTCCCTTATGAACTGGTTTCCCACTCTGGATCCATTCGCAGGACGAATCTTACGGCCGCGACGATTGTTCTTTGCGCGTTAGACGCGATCTTTGCTGCATTTGAAGGAATTTTCTCCCGCGGAAGAAAAATTTGTGAATCTTTCAAAGATTTGAAAGAATTTCACAAGTTCTTTATTCTCTGCTGTAATCTTTGACAGATTTGGGCGATTTCCAAAAATGCTTTAAGCGATGTTGCCTTCTGCAACAGTCTTTCACAAATTCGAATGAATTCTATGAAATCTTCAACGTTTCTGCCTTATGAGGCTCTTCTTCGTGAATTCTTTGATGATTCTTGAAAAATTACAAGAATCTTTAAAGTTTCTTCTTCTGCACTCTCTTCTTCCTTGATATTTCGAGCGTTGTATGCTCTTCTTTGGTGCGTGAGCTTATTACGCTGATATTTTGAGCGTATGATGGTCTGCTTCATCGTGGAAGTTTCCTGCGAGGATCTTTCAAGAGTATGACAAACAACTCTCCAAGCCTTGTGAAAAGTCTGTGTCGAATGATCTCAGGATCCGTGAAGCTCTGCGCTGTGAGGATCATGTTTCTCTCCATCCTGTGTGAGGAGGCTTACTGTTGTATCTCTGATACCATGATAAATTGAGAAGCAAGAAATGCAGAGAGAAAAGAATAGAACAATATATTGGAATGTATGAAGAAGAGTACAATGAGAAGATGTGAAGAGACATTATGCAATGGGATATGGCTGAGCTAAATAGGCTCAAGCAAATCAAGAATAGAAAGTACAGCTGGCTAGGATAGCTGGCAGTGTATAGTCAGTCTGTTGAGGTTATATTATATTTAACACTAAAGAGTTAGAACTAAATCTTGAATTAGAGTAGAAATATTTGATATTGAATCTTTAGTCGATGGTTTGCGACATGGTGTTATTATTTTCATCCACTAGAGAGGATTATGAGCACTACAAGTCAGACGTTGTAACTAATGCTGAGAATGGTGCACTGATGTGTTGTGGTGAATCGATGCATAAAGAAGTTGGAGAGTCGAGATAAGGGTGCACTGGAATCCCTAATAAGGGTGTAATATACACCTAAGAAAATGGGACATTGGAGGCCATGAGAAGGGTGCGCTATAATCTCTGAGGAGAGCATTGATTGCATAGATGATTTTAGGATATGTTTTCTTTTATTTTTCCTCTTCCCAAGAGTTATGGATGGTCTCATCATATGCTTCTTGATTGCACATAGAATTTTTCCAAGATCGTGTGTTCTGATACTAATTGATCTGCAATATATATCAACAATGTGCACCAACAACACTCGAGGAGCACTGAATTTTCGAATAGTAATAAGAAAAAAAATGGAAAACTCAGCATAAGATGAAAGAAGAGAAGTAAAAAAAAAAATAACATCAGTCTATTCCAATATATAGGCGCACCCTTTATTACTGTGCAGGGCGAATTGTTCCTTTTTCTTATTTTGTAGTTACAAAAGAAGTTGTTTCTTTATTTCTGCAACTCTTTTCCCAACCGAAATGGCAAGATCTATTTCCTCAACAACGAATTGACACACATACATTCTAAGCTAATAATCTAAATCACCCTTCTTTTAATACTAGAAAGGGCTGTTTATAAAACTATATGACTCAGAGAATTCATTTATTAGAAAATTCTCTACCCAGTAACACTAGTGAGTGTTGTTTACAAACACAACTAACTGAAATACCGACTTGCGAAAATAAATTAATAGAATGATTACAATAGAAACTAGATGTCCTGATGATGAGTGGTGAAGGAAGGGGGGAAAGCCTTCCTAGTGTCCCAATTCCTCCATGTTTAGATCCATAAGAGTCCAAGCTTCTCAAAACAAATGGGGAAACTTACACTACATTGTCTGAGTAGGCAACCACTTCGTCTAAATGGAAAGTTGGCCCTTTTTTCCGACCAGATAGGAAATATAATGATGTTGATGTGTGGACCTCATTTGTGAATCCAAAATTTGATGATCAAGTAGAGGAGGTTGGAAATATGGGATTTTTCAACTGAGTTCTGAACTATAACTTCTTCTTTGAGAAGAGGAGGATCAAATAGATTTAGATTATTTACATTTAACACATCATGTATTCCCAACTATGATGGAAAATATAGCCGACATGCATTCTTGAAAATGCATTCTAACAATGTGTATGGACCATATCTGAGCATATTAAGCTTACAATCATGACCTTTGAATATTTTTTTATCCAGGAGAATCGAGACACAATTTCTTGATTGGAATGAAAAAGGGGTGTGCTTCTTATCATGGTGTTGTTTGGCACATTCTTGGGTAGCTGTAACATCCCAGTTCTAAGCCTTATAAACTATAATGTATTATGTAAATATGACTTAGGTTGATTAGCTGATAAAGTTGAAAAGGGGCTAGAGTGCCTAGGAAATGTAACACTTCCGATACATTAATAAAATACACCGTTGGATGCAAGACCGAGATGAACAATAAGTTATATATATTAACCTCTAAGTTAGACAATAAGTTATATATATATATATATTAACAATAAGTTAGACAATAACTTATTGTTAATATATATAACTTATTGTTATATATATTAACAATAAGTTAGACAATAAGTTATATATATTAACCTCTAACATTGGAAATTTGACTATGAATGAGTTGGTTTTCAATAACTTAACCACCAATATACAATGTTAAATCAGTGAACGAATGACAAACAATTAAAATGTATTTTAGTGAAATACACATGGAAAATTATGTTAAATTATGTTAATAAAAGGGAGAAAAATTAATTTAATACAACGGGAATGTTGCCATTTTTGGACGTTCATGCCCAAATTTTCCTGTTGATGCTATCACCCATGAGTTAACCAAATGTTGTTGTATTATCCTTAGCTTGCGGGAATTGAGTTGAAATTGGATGAAGAAGTGAGTTTTCAGGCCCGTGGTTGAAGAGGCAGGTTTTTAGGCCTGTGAGTAGCTCTATCCAGGTGAGAAATTTTGTTGGGAAGGGGTTTTCTCCTAGAGAGAGTCTAACACCAGCTACGAAGCTCTAAGAATTCCTAATCCAGCCTATTTCCAAGACCCTGAGAGGGGAAGTGGAGCAACCGATGGACTATGGAATAATGAAGGTGCATATTATCGAGATGGAACAAGCATGTGGGGAATGAGAGTCCGTGAGTAGTGGGAGTAAGAAGTCTCCTAGAGAGAATCCTTCCAGTTGCACTGTGCATTTTTGTGTGACCTCAGCCTAGTATATGATTCCCTTTCCCTGGGTGGAACTTAGTCCCAACTCAGGGGTGACCCACTGATGCGCATGATGAGCAACATGGTCTTTGGATGGGAGGTTCATGGAAGGTCAACACATATTTGGTGGACTTACTTCATCTAAAATATAAGTATCATTTATGTGCTTAATTAGGTATTTTATGCATGCTTGTGATTCTTGAATGTTATCATGTATTCTGTTGCATATATAAATTGTTGTTGGTTCCATTGATTTTGTATGGTAGCATTGATTCTGTGTTTATTGTGTTAGGCATTTTAATTTCATTAAAATGCATATATATATTATATAAGTGTTTATTCAGAGTAGTGGCATTTCCCGACCTGTTGGTGGTTGGGGACATTACAACGAGCATATTTTTCCTCTCTGTGGCAAGCTCGTTAAAAAATGAAAGAGAAATCTCAGAATTGAACCTGGAACCTGGAGCATAGTTTTACTTCTCTATGGCAAGCTTGTTAAAAAATGAAACATAGGTCTTGAGTATAGTTCTTTTCATGTGTCAAGCTCGTTAAAAAATGAAATAGTCACCTCTCCCATCAAGTCAAGTCTTTCACTAGATCTCGTAGATATTGAGTCGAGTCTTTAGCTAGATCTCGTAGATGTCGAGTCGAGTGTTTCGTTTGGTATCATATTTGAACCTTCATTTCATCCACCCTTATCCTTTTTCTCCATATAGTACATAAATTGGTGACAACCTCAAAGTCGGTGAATGAAATGAATCTTGAGGGGGCAGGTCTCCAGCCTTTGATTATCATTCTACAGTTAAGTCGCTATATTTTCAAGCTGGGGACAGATTACCAACCATCCATGGGTATCCCAACCTTTGGAAATTACGTTTGGAATTTACAAGCATAGTTTAATTTTGTTTCAAGCTTGTGTAAATATGAAACCAATTCCGAACTTAGTCTTTGTTCTTTCTCCCTCTCAAAAAAACATGAGAATGTAATCAAGTAGACTTTTATCACTTTTTCGGACTTGTAAAGGTTATACGAAAAAGGAACCCCCTGGAGTCTCCTTTAAGCTCTTTTATACTCTCTAAACATGAAAATATGGTCGAGTGATCTTGCTTCCTTTCACACTCGTTTAAAAGGTTTTGAAAGGGCATCTCCTGAGTAGAAGTTTATCTCTTTTTTGGACTTTGGAGACTAATATTACGAAAAAATACAACCTTGGAGTTATCTTTAAGTTATTTTTAAACTCTCTAAACATGAAAAACCACCAAGTTTTCCTTCTCTGGACTCGTTAAAAATTACACATTGAAGTACCCATATGGGACCGAACCCTTACTTTTTCGGGTTCGTTAAACAAAAGAAGAGGAACTTAGCGAAGGTGAGTTATATCGAGCATGTGTTATCCTCCTTGAGCTCGTAAAAATAAAAGGAGGTACTCATCTATCTGGATGGGGGAAAAAATTGAAGGAAGCAAGCCAAGCCATTTTTTGGAAACATCATAGGTCACTCTTGTAGTCACCCTTGAACACGAAACATTGTCTTTATATACATTTTAATCTGCTGAACCTCTGTGTTGAACCAGTCCTTTGAGTTTATTTACTCCTTTGGGTCACCCCACGAAATTCATAGTATCCACTGCATCATGTTTTGGTCCATGTTGTGTTTCTGTTGTTTGTGCCTCAATGTTCAAGGGAAGTATCCGCCTCGAGAGTCAACCATCAAATATTCCTAGTTTCATTACTCGTGTCAGTCCATACTCATTTGATTCACCATCTTACATCTCTATGTTAGTTTTGTGTCATTGATCGGGCATACATCAAGGACCTCCTTCGATGAGTCTTTTCCCGTTGACTTCAACACATCATCCGAGAATTAGACTTAGAAACCAGTTAGTACCTTGGGACCTTCATGCCTTAATGGCACATCTCCTTGCCTTTGACAGTAGGTTTACATCATTGACCTCTGATCGGATGATTCCACGAATGTTTGAATTCAAATCATCTATTCACATTCGTTGGATTGTACTAGGGTACCTTGCGATTCATTGACATCAAAGGTGATTTCCCTTGCACTTGTTAATAGTTTCCTCAATGACCAGTAATCAAGTGGTTTCTACCATGTTCGACATCAAAAAATCCATTCGCATGGTTAGATTCGTACCACATAGGGATCGGTAAGAACACTTTGGGTTGAGTGTTCACTCCGATATCTACTTTACCCAGGCTGCAAAAGGATATCATTTGAGAAGATTGATATATATATATTGTCAAATACATCCACTTTGTATTGGTCCATGGCTATGTTTTGTCATCTTGTAGATACACTGTGTAATTCTAGTGGCTACGTCCAGTTCATGTCATGGAAGTATATATCCAGATTGTATTTTTGGTGGCTATACCCTTTCAATCAATATGATTATGGATCTGAAGTGTATTTTATGGCGACCATACCTTGAAAGTCCTTTATCACTCAAGCATAGGTATGCCTACCTTGGGTTTGAAACATGTCATAGCATTTTTCTGATGGTTGTTTGCATCTTCTACTAGGTTCTCTGACTCCATACCCTTTCTTCGATAGTCTACAAAGTACTTCAGTCATCAGTTTTCGTCTTCTGACTTCACACTTTGGGGGGAAATCTGTTACACGTCAAAATTACTCACTTTGATGATGTCTCATTGTCATTATCGCAAGTGTCACAAGTGCCTCAAAATCATACTGTCGTCTGGCCTATGTCGCATCATGGATGACATCATAAGAACACTTGAGATATCCTCTAAGGTTTGTTAAAAGATGAAAATATATTTCTTGGCAAAGAGTACAAACTTTTACCTTGAGAAATTACCATCATAAAAGTATTTTTGGAGATCAACGCTCCCCGAATCACTTGCAAGGAGTGCTAGCGCTTCTTTCCCTGTTAGTAGAGAGTGTTGCAATGCTCTGGGGCCCACTTTTAGGGAGCACCAATCTATTGAGAAAATATTGGAGACAAATCTCCCTTATCTCTAAGGACAACTGAGAAATATCCGAGTCAGTTTGGCTCGAACCCAAGTCCAAGGTTGGATCTACGGGGAGTTCCAAAACTAATGGAGCCATATCCTCAACTTATCCCAATAATATATAAGGTGGTTATGCCTCTCAAAGCCTATATAAGGAGGCATTCTCATGGTGAAATGGAGAGAATAATTAGTGAAAAGTATTTTCATTTTGATTGTGGATCGTTCGAGCAAGGGGCTGGAAAAGGAGAGCACGGTGAGGCTTCTACATCTTCATCTACACTTTGTAAGCACCTTATTTTGTTCTCATTAATACATGTGCTTGGCCTGTTTCCTTCAAGATTGTGTACATTTGCATGAGATTGTCTTTTGGATAAATCTAGCTTTAAACTAATCATGGTAGAATAGAAAGTATGCTTTGTCTTCCATGTTTATTGGATTGAAGGACTCGTTAAAGGACTTGGAGATCAAGCTCAACTTGGACTAAGAGAGGAAAAACTTCATAAAACGATACTCATACTTTCTTCCTCTTATCTATTGACTAGCTTAGCTATGTTTAAAGGAAAGTCAATGTTCAAAGTTAGCACTTTTCTGTCTTGGTCATAGGGGTCTAAGATCCAAGAGGAAATTCACCCGTCCACAGGGGAATTTTCATACAACAACATCTCGTCATGTGACACCTTTGAATATATACAATGATGCATCATTAGGAAACCCTACTTGTGAGAGAAACATGGGTTCTATTATTATGACCTTGGAGCATCAACATTGAGTCAATTAAGGGTAGATTGTTCTATGTTTTCAAGGTAAAGTGAAAACTAAATCTCTTTTTGGTTTCAACCACATACTTTTATAAGTTAGTCAATCACTCTTTGTTGTTGCAATCACATACTTCCATAAGTTAGTCAATCACACATGTAAGTGGCTTATGTGGAATACCTAACCAATGTATTTTATGAAGCTATCATGACTAAAACTAATATCCACCACTAACACCCCAAAATTTTATTGCACTTCTTGAGGTTCATAGTGGAAATTAGTAGGAACTTTCATTACATTTCAACGAGAATAGAACTAAGAATTGATTCCTCTTAATCCCCTACTACTATTTACTATGTAGGAGGTCCTCACTAGTGTTGTGAAAAAACTATATAACTTCTTCTTCACCGTAGTTTTCAATTGTTCTATGTAATATTCCCCCAACATGATACAACCTAGTTCATTATGCAATTATTCACACTTGATCCCATTGAAATATTGGACAATATTATCATGGACTTGTCCTTAGATGGGGTTGTCTCTTAGTGCGCATTACATATATCACTATCTCATTAGAGTATGCACTCAACTAGTATATTAAGATTGTATTAGAAGCTTACCTCCATGCTAGATATTTCATTGCTAGTTGTGCACTCATCCAGATCTAGGGAACCTAGTTTGATGAAGCAAAACCACTTGGTAGTATACCATTACTAACAACATATATGAATATCATTCACATAATTCCTATTAATCATGAGATTTATATTCCTAAACAAATCAATCATGTAATTTAAATGTTGATCTCTTATAGCCTTACAATCCTCCTTTGCTTGGGCAAAGCACAAGTAATTCGTTGGATCCTCGAATTGACATTGATCATAAGTTCAGTACACTAGCTACTTTTGAACACGCCATAGATCAAATGAATTGACACAGATACACAAGGCTATATAAATATTCTACATTTTCAAACCAAATTAGTCCCTTGCATAGTCCAAGTATTTCACATTTGAGCAAGTGAGAAAAAAAATTGCTTGGTGGATAAGACACTAAAATTTTATGCATCAACATTAACCTCCATTGCATACAAGAAAACAATTTCTACTTCCAATGAAATGGAGACCATTTATACCTATAGAAAGGGACTCTTGATCCATGTATTGACCTAGTTCTTGTTCACAATCGATATTCATAATCTCTAAATGCGATTAAATGGGTACTTGGAATGATATTTGTCACAATTTTTTTTATTCCTTGTCATGACCATCTCAACTATGACCCACACCTAATATAAAATATGTGATTGATCATTATTCAACAATTCATCTATGTGGCATCACCAATAGATCAACATGTAATATGTTATTGTGCCAACTTAACTCCAAATTCCTTGACATCATCAATGGGTTCTCATAGCAGACCAAGGTGACGTGTCCAATAGATCTAATGATTAAAGTTGATTGTATTATCATCATTAAGGCCGCTAAAAATTAACATATTCTAAAAAACACTACGAGTTTTGTATTCCTTTTGTTAGCATGGAAATCATCTCATTGATGGTAGATTTACACTATAAATATATAATCTTGATCATTGTAAATCATCATGAAATTGTACATTGTTAAACAAAGTTTTGCAATGATATCTTTCATGTTATAAATCTCTGTCATAGTTTCATTATAGCTAGAGACACAACAAGTTCATGTCATTGCTTCGATCCTTTCTATTTATTGTATCTCATCCATTTATATTGGAATATAAGTATATTTGAGCCAAATATGGGTCACATTGTGTTTTATCTATTTTGGCTCTATTATCTCTTTGGTCCTTTACTAATTTACATCACACTTTATCCCTTAAGTATCATAACTCTACAAACCCCTTCTATATGCTTATGCAACATCAAGACACTTGTGCATTCCTTATTGCTTTGGCATGGTTGGGTTCATATTTATAAAGGCTCTCTATCCATTGTGACCTACTTAGAGGATATTCTACATGCATCACATAGAACATCTTTCAACATATATTATTTGCAATAAAAACATTCTATGGATTCAACTATGCCCTAATAACTCTAAACTAGAAACATAAACATAATTGTTTTTAGAGGGAGTTGCGATATCTAACCTATAACTTGCATAATGAAAATCAGATGTTTTGACAATAGGAACATGGCTCATAAGGCTATATACATGGTAATATGAGGAAACAATTATGTTAGGACCTATAGGATGATTTTAGACCTTTAAGTATAATCATAACTACTCATACCACCACACATGACCTCTTACTAGTCTTCTAGTCACTTGAAACATTGACGATGATATGGGGCCCCTTGCATGGACCATGAAAAGTGAGAATATTAACAAGATAATATCAACAAAATTCTCTTAGTGCATATATGTTATGCGAATAATGTCATTTTTGTGTATTACAAGATCCAGAGGAAGCCATGGACAAAGGATGTGGACGACGTAGACCTACTAAATCACCGAGAGAAAAGTGGGTGACCTTAGAATCAGATATGAAATCTACATATGAAATAAAGGTAAGAAGACAAAGAAACCTCAACCAAAGGAGGATGGTGTTTATGAATTTACAAATGCTACAACATAGACGAGATAAAGTTATATAAACTATGTTGTTTTTTTTTCAAATCCCAAACATGATATCAATATGTCAAATATATGAGTAAAGTRAGGTTTTGTGTTGGATAGCATATTGGTTGAAATGATATAATTGGTGTACTAAACATCATTGAATATGTTGTGTATTATAGGGGCCAGAGGAGGCCATGGCAATATATCATGTCATATCAAATAAGGACACAACGGATGTCACATKACATCGGGAAATCAAATTTTGACTTTACTTAAGAAGCATTTTGTGATACGTCCATCCTTTTTCATAGTATTATTAAAATTTATAGTGTATTATCCAATATTGAAATAAATTAATGTATCTTGTTGATGATTTCAGATGGAGATTGGAGCAAGTGCACATCGAGAGCGTTCAACTAGAAAAGAAAAGAAAATATGTACATGGGTGTGGACCTAAAACTGTTAAATCACAAAGAACACAATGGTTGGAAGAGGATATGACAATGTATCCTACAGACACAAAAACTAATTGCACTGAAGAAGAGGTTGGTCAAGATGAATACTTTGAGAAAATTATTGTTTGTGGATGTTCTATATGTCGTGGAAAGAAACAATTCAAACTAGCGATTGTACAAAGAAATGACATAGATGATGAGATTCCATTTGGTAGTATGCCTCCTAAAATTGATTCAAATCCAATAGGAATTGTGGTAAGGAATTTTCCAATTTGATATAAATTACATGTATACTCCTTTTAAACATTGTTTTATATTATTTAAATAATTATTTTTTTTCTTAATGGATACTTGTAGGAAAGATTTCTTGGTTTAAAGTATCTTGGATCACTAACTTCCATCCTAGAGGGTGATGATAATTTATCAGATGATACATCTAACAAAAATATGTGCCAATATACTAGCTCAGAAGATGAGGAATTGATGAAAACAAGTAACAGAACAAGAAACGATTTAAAGATGCATAATTTTCTTAAAGACAAGGGGAAGGTGGAATACATACCCTATGAGAATGAATGTGATGGATATGAAGAATTTCGCCTGGTTTTGTGATCAATTTACAAAGAGACATTTGACCATTGACTATATTGTTCTTGGCCTAGTAATCAACAACTACCTAGAGTGTACGAGGTGTTTCAATTTTGGGGTTACAACTACATGATACGACCCTCCAATATTCATGGAGCAAATCTAGACCTCTTTATTGTAGAAAATGTACATGTGGGATCTAACCATAGAAACAATTCAAAACAAACCACTAGGAGATTAATGCCATATTATGGTTTGTCATATTACAGTATTGAATGGAGAAGGATAGCATAATATAATCATATCATGTCAGCATATGGTCTAAATTTGAATATGTATACACATCATCTCCAATTGGAAAGTGGAAAATTAATGAATAAAGGTCATCTTATGTATATATATGGACGTGCACACACACACACACACACAAAAAAAAATATTGCAGTATTTATAAATAGTAGTAAGGGAAGGGACCCTACTCTAAGACCGAATTGTCAATTTGTTGAGGTTATAAATGATAAAGATGGATATATGGAAAGAGAGGTTGATAGATTGATAATGATTGAGGCTATTATGGACCTAATCACTGAGGATGAGTTATTGATTGATCACCCCTTCTTAAAACACACTCATGCGCAAAAGAAAAGGGAATAACAAGGTCTCCCTAAGGATGTTCTTAAGGGAAGAAAACCAAAGAATAATAAATGAGTGTGGATTTATGTTTTAAAAACTATGTTGTCAAAATTGTGTTTTATTCAAATCATTGTATAAATAAAGTAGTCTATAAAATAATGTTCCATTATTAAATTAATTTATATATGTTCATACCTTTTATATTTTAATTTGTTAAGCCATATTTGATTATATTTCTTTGAAATTGACACATTTATGATTTATCCAATTGTTGCCAAAAATTAAATAATGGTTGCATTTGTTGATAGTAGAATATGATTATGAAATATTGGCTACTAATACCCAAGATCCAACTTGGATATTAATATTTGGACGGGATAATCCAAACCATCCTTTAAACCATACCAAGGTGAAAAAAGCATATTTAAAGAGAATTCTATTGCCTAATAATTTTGAATAGCTAATGAGATTAGCATACGTTGATGACATGACACCTAGCCTTACTGATGATGATAATGATAGTGAAAATGAATTGCATGAAGAAGGATTGAATGAAATTCTTATATGTTTCTTTGGGGATGGAAACAATGATGACATTAATTATCATATAGATGAAAGTAATGATGAAAACATGGGTAATTACCTCCGACATAATGTTGATGAGAACAACCTGAAAGACTCCATCAAGTAAGAAACAAAGGCACCCATGTTCAAATCGGGTGTAAGTATAACCTCAAAAATAGCATGCACATTGATATTATTAGAAATCAAATCACTATTTGGTTGGTCAGACAAAGGATTCACCACCCTACTAGAGTGAGTTGAAATCTATTCCTTACAACACATTGTCAGTTGGTGTACACAATTCGTTTATGAATAGTCCCAATATAGATTGACATATCAAACATGCTCAAAACAAGTCGCACATTCAATTGGTATAATCTTTGGAAATATTACAGAGAACTAAAAACCAAAATATTTCCTGAAGAGAATGTGTTGCCATCAACTTGCAGAGAGGCGTGCCAGTTGTTGGTTGAGTTGGGGATTGTATATAAGAAAATTCACAAATTCATTCATGTAAAAATGATTGCATATTATACAGAGATGAATATCAAGACAAGGTGGAATTCCCTGTATGCAAAGATAAGAGATATTGTACAGATGTACAAGGTCCTACAGTTCCAAAGAAGGTTTTACGTCACATGCCAATTATATCTAGACTTCAACGAATGTTTCATTGCAAGTCACTTTCACAATTGATGGAATTGAATGCAAATAATAGGAGTAAATATGGATTCATGTGAATTCCGTTCGACTCCAAAGCATTGAAACACATAGAGGAAAAATAGCCAAGAAAATTCAAAGATGAACCCCGTAGTATCAGGTTTGGCCTTGCAATTGATGGAGTGTTCCCATTCTCTTTCATGAGCTCAAATTATAATGTTTGG
>SNQJ01S0028533.1:303999-335324 GCA_010110895.2 Picea sitchensis | reverse complement strand
AAATTATGCATCTTTAAACCGATTCTTGTTCTGTTACTTGTTTTCATCAATTCCTCATCTTCTGAGCTAGTATATTGTCACATATTTTTTTTAGATGTATCATCTGATAAATTATCATCACCCTCTAGGATGGAAGTTAGTGATCCAAGATACTTTAAACCAAGAACTCTTTCCTACAAGTATCCATTAAGAAAAATAATAATTATTTAAATAATATAAAACAATGTTTAAAAGGAGTATACATGTAATTTATATCAAATTGGAAAATTCCTTACCACAATTCCTATTGGATTTGAATCGATTTTAGGAGGCATACTACCAAATGGAAGCTCATAATCTATGTAATTTCTTTGTACAATCGCTCGTTTGAATTGTTTCTTTCCACGACATATAGAACATCCACAAACAATAATTTTCTCAAAGTATTCATCTTGAACAACCTCTTCTTCAGTGAAATTAGTTTTTGTGTCTGGAGGATCCATTGTCATATCCTCTTCGAACCATTGTGTTCTTTGTGATTTAACAGTTTTAGGTCCACATCCATGTACATTTTTTTTTCTTTTCTAATTGAACTCTCAGGATGTGCACTTGCTCCAATCTCCAACTAAAATCATCAACAACATACATTAATTTATTTCAATATTGGATAATACACTATAAATTTTAATAATACTATGAAAAATGATGGACGTATCACAAAATGCTTCTTAAGTAAAGTCAAAATTTGATTTCCTGATGTCATGCGACATCCGTTGTGTCCTTATTTGATATGACATGATCTGTTGCCATGGCCTCCTATGGCCCCTATAATACACAACATATTCAATGATGTTTAGTACACCAATTATATCATTTCAACCAATATGCTATCCAACACAAAACCTCACTTTACTCATATATTTGACATATTGATATCATGTTTGGGATTTGAAAAAAACAACAACATAGTTTATATAACTTTATCTCATCTATGTTGTAGCATTTGTAAATTCATAAACACCATCCTCCTTTGGTTGAGGTTTCTTTGTCTTCTTACCTTTATTTCATATGTAGATTTCATATATGATTCTAAGGTCACCCACTTTCCTCTTGATGATTTAGTAGGTCTACGTCATCCACATCCTCTGTCCATGGCCTCCTCTGGATCCTGTAATACACAAAAATGACATTATTCACATAACATCTATGCATCAAGAGAATTTTGTTGATATTATCTTGTTAATATTATCACTTTTCATGGTCCATGCAAGGGGTCCCATATCATCGTCACTGTTTCAAGTGACTAGAAGACTAGTAAGAGGTCATGTGTGGTGGTATGAGTAGTTATGATTATACTTAAAAACATAAAATCCTCCGATAGGTACTAACATAATTGTTTCCTCATATTACCATGCATATAGCCTCATGAGCCATGTTCCTATTGTCAAAACATCAAATTTTCATTATGTAAGTTATAGGTTAGATATCGCAACTCCCTCTAAAAAAAATTATGTTTACATTTGTAGTTTAGAGTTATTAGGGCATAGTTGAATCCATAGAATGTTTTTATTGCAAAGAATATATGTTGAAATATGTTCTATGTGATGCATGTTTAATATCCTCTAAGTAGGTCACAATGGACAGAGAGCCTTTATAAATAGAAACCCAACCATGCCAAAGCGATAAGGAATGCACAAGTGTCTTGATGTTGCATAAGCATATAGAAGGGGTTTGTATATTTATGATACTTAAGGGATAAAGTGTAATGTAAATTAGTAAAGGACCAAAGAGATAATAGAGCCAAAATAGATAAAACACGATGTGACCCATATTTGGCTCAAATATGCATATATTCCAATATAAATGGATGAGATACAATAAATATCAAGGATCGAAGAAATGACATGAACTTGTTGTTTCTCTAGATATAATGAAATTATGATAGAGATTTATAACATGAAAGATATCATTGCAAAACTTTCTTTAACAATGTACAATTTCATGATGATTTACTATGATCAGGATTATATATTTATAGTGTAAATATACCATCAATGAGATGATTTCCATGCTAACAAAAGGAATACAAAACTCGTAGTGTTTTTAGAATATGTTAGTTTTTAGGGGCCTTAATGATGATAATACAATCAACTTTAATCATTAGATCTATTGGACACGTCACCTTGGTCCACTATGAGAACCCATTGATGATGTCAAGGAATTTGGAGTTAAGTTGGCACAATAGCATACTATATGTTGATCTATTGGTGATGCCACATAGATGAATTGTTGAATAATGATCAATCACATATTTTATATTAGGTGTGGGTCATAGTTGAGATGGTCATGACAAGGAATAAAAAAAATTGTGACAAATATCATTTCAAGTACCCATTTAATCGCATTTAGAGATTATGAATATTGATTGTGAACAAGAACTAGGTCAATACATGGATCAAGAGTCCCTTTCTATACGTATAAATGGTCTCCATTTCATTGGAAGTAGAAACTTTTTTCTTGTAGACAATGAAGGTTAATGTTGATGCACAAAATTTTAGTGTCTTATCCACCAAGCAATTTGTTTTCTCACTTGCTCATATGTGAAATACTTGGAATATGCAAGGGACTAACTTGGTTTGAAAATGTAGAATATTTATATAGCCTTGTGTATGTGTGTCAATTCATTTGATCTATGGATTGTTCAAAAGTAGCTAGTGTACTGAACTTATGATCAATGTCAATTCGAGGATCCAACGAAGTACTTGTGCTTTGCTCAAGCAAAGGAGGATTGCAAGGATATAAGAGATCAACATTTAAATTACATGATTGATTTGTTTAGGAATATAAATTTAATGATTATTAGGAATTATGTGAATGATATTCATATATGTTGTTAGTAATGGTATACTACCAAGTGGTTTTGTTGCATCACACTAGGTTCCCTAGATCTGGATGAGTGCACAACTAGCAATGAAATATCTAGCATGGAGGTAAGCTTCTAATACAATCTTAATATACTAGTTGAGTTCATACTCTAATGAGATAGTGATATATGTAATGTGCACTAAGCGACAGCCCCATCTAAGGACAATTCCATGATAATATTGTCCAAGATTTCAAAGGGATCAAGTGTGAAAATTTGCATAATGAACTAGGTTGTATCATGTTGGGGGAATATTACGTAGAACAATTGAAAACTACAGTGAAGAAGAAGTTATATAGTTTTGTCACAACACTAGTGAGGTCCTCCTACATAGTAAATAGTAGTGGGGGCTTAAGAGGAATCAATTCTTAGTTCTATTCTCGTTGAAATGTAATGAAATTTCCTACTAATTGCCACTATGAACCTCAAGAAGTGCAATTAAATTTTGGAGTGTTAGTGGTGGATATTAGTTTAGTCATGATAGCTTCATAAAATACATTGGTTAGGTATTCCACATAATCCACTTACATGTGTGATTGACTAACTTATGGAAGTATGTGCTTTCAACAACAAAGAGTGATTGACTAACTTATAAAAGTATGTGGTTGAAACCAAAAAGAGATTTAGTTTTCACTTTACCTTGAAAACATAGAACAATCTACCCTTGATTGACTCAATGTTGATGCTCCAAGGTCATGATAATAGAACCCATGTTTCTCTCACAAGTAGGGTTTCCTAATGATACATCATTGTATATATTCAAAGGTGTCACATGATTAGATGTTGTTGTATGAAAATTCCCCTGCAGACAGGTGAACTCCCTCTTGGATCTTAGACCCCTATGACCAAGACATAAAAGTGATAACTTTGAACACTGAATTTCCTTTAAACATAGCTAAGCTAGTCAATAGAGAAGAGGAAGAAAGTATGAGTACCATTTTACGAAGTTTGTCCTCTCTTAGTCCAAGTTGAGCTTGATCTCCAAGTCCTTTAATGAGTCCTACAATCCAATAAACATGGAAGACAAAGCATACTTTCTATTCTACCATGATTAGTTTAAAGCTAGATTTATCCAAAAGACAATCTCATGCAAATGTACACAATATTGAAGGAAACACGTCAAGCACATGTATTAATGAGAAGAAAATAAGGTGCTTACAAAGTGTAGATGAAGATGTAGAAGCCTCACCATGCTCTCCTTGTCCAACCCCTTGCTCGAACGATCCACAATCAAAATGAAAATACTTTTCACTGATTATTCTCTCCATTTCACCCTGAGAATGCCTCCTTATATAGTCTTTGAGAGGCATAACCACCTTATATATTCTTGGGATAAGTTGAGGATATGGCTCCTTTAGTTGTGGAACTCCCCATAGATCCAACCTTGGACTTGGGTTCGAGCCAAACTGACTCGGATATTTCTCAGTTGTCCTTAGATATAAGGGAGATTTGTCTTCAAGATTCGCTCAATAGATCGGCGCTCCCTCAAAGTGGGCCCCAAAGCATTGCAGTGTTCTCTACTAATAGGGAAAGAATCGCTATCGCTCCTTGCAAGTGGGTCGGGGAGTGTTGATCTCCAAAAATACTTTTATGATGGTAATTTCTCAAGGTAAAATTTTGTACTCTTTGCCAAGAGATATATTTTCATCTTTTAATGAACCTTAGAGGATATCTCAAGTGTTCTTATGATGTCATCCATGATGTGACATAGGCCAGACAACAGTATGATTTTGTGTCACTTGAGACACTTGTGGTAATGACAATGAGACATCATTGAAGTGAGTAATTTTGACGTGTAACAGATTCCCCCCCCAAAGTGTGAAGTCGAAAGATGAAAACCGATGACTGAAGTACTTTGTAGACTGTCAAAGCAAGGGTATGGAGTCAGAGAACCTGGTAGAAGATGCAAACAACCATCAGAAAAATTTTATGACATATTTCAAACCCAAGGCAGGCATACCTATGTTGGAGTGATAAAGGACTTTCAAGGTATGGTCGCCATAAAATACACTTCATATCCATAATCACATTGATTGAAAGGGTATAGCCACCAAAAATACAATGTGGATCTATACTTCCATGACATGAACTGATGGTAGCCACTAGAATTACACAGTGTATCTACAAGATGACAAAACATAGCCATGGACCAATACAAAGTGGATCTATTTGAAAATATATATATCAATGTGCTCAAATGATATCCTTTTGCAGCCTGGATAAAGTAGCTATTGGAGTGAACACTCAACCCAAAGTATTCTTACCGATCCCGATGTGGTACAAATCTAACCATGTGAATGTATTTTTTTATGTCGAACACGGTAGAAACCACTTGATTACCGGTCATTGAGGAAACTGTTAACAAGTGCAAGGGAAATCACCTTTGGTGTCAATGGCTCCCAAGGTACCCTAGTACAATCCAAAGAATGTGAATAGATGATTTGAAGTCGAACATTCATGGAATCATCCAATCAAAGGTCAATGATGTAAATCTATTGTTGAAGGCGAGGAGACGTTCCATTAAGGCATGAAGATCCTAAGGTACTAACTGGTTTCTAAGTCTAATTCTTGGATGATGTGTTGAAGTCGACGAGAAAAGACTCGTCGAAGGAGGTCCTTGATGTATCCCCAATCAACGACACAAAACTGACATAGAGATGTAAGATGGTGAATCAAATGAGTATGGACTTACACAAGTAATGAAACTGGTAATTTGTGATGGTTGACTCTCGAGGCGGATACTTCCCTTGAACATTGAGGCACAAACAACAGAAACACAACATGAACCAAAACATGATGCAGTGGATACTATGACTTTCATCAGGTGACCCAAAGGAGTAAATAAACTCAAAGGATTGGTTCAGCACAGAGGTTCAGTAGATTAAAATGTATATAAATACAATGTTTCGTGTTCAAGGGCGACTGCAAGAGTGACCTATGATGTTTCCAAAAAATGGCTTGGCTTGCTTCCTTCAATTTTTTCCCCCATCCAGATAGATGAGTACCTCTTTTTATTTTTATGAGCTCAAGGAGGATAACACATGCTCGATATAACTCACCTTCGCTAAGTTCCTCTTCTTTTGTTTAACGAACCCGAAAAAGTAAGGGTTCGGTCCCATATGGGTACTTCAATGTGTAATTTTTAACGAGTCTAGAGAAGGAAAACTCGATGGTTTTTCATGTTTAGAGAGTCTGAAAATAACTTAAAGATAACTCCAAGGTTGTATTTTTTCGTAATATTAGTCTCCAAAGTCTGAAAAAGAGATAAACTACTACTCGGAAGACGCCCTTTCAAAACCTTTTAAACGAGTATGAAAGGAAGCAAGATCACTCGACCATCTTTCCATGTTTAGAGAGTATAAAAAGAGATTAAAGGAGACTCCAGGGGGTTCTTTTTTTGTATAACCTTTATGAGTCCGAAAAAGTGATAAAAGTCTACTTGATTACATTATCATGTTTTTTTGAGAGAGAGAAAGAACAAATACTAAGTTCGGAATTGGTTTCATCTTTACACAAGCTTGAAACAAAATTAAACTATGCTTGTAAATTCCCAATGTAATTTCCAAAGGTTGGGATACCCATGGATGGTTGGTAATCTGCCCCCAGATTGAAAATCTAGCGACATAACTGCAGAATGATAATCAAAGGTTGGAGACCTACTCCCTCAAGCTTCATTTCATTCACCGACTTTGAGGTTGTCACCAATTTATGTACTAGATGGAGAAAAAGGATAAGGGTGGATGAAATGAAGGTTCAAATACGATACCTAATGAAAGACTCAACTCGACATCTATGAGATCTAGCTAAAGACTCAAATCAGTATCTATGATATCTAGTGAAAGACTTGACTTGATGGGAGAGGTGACTATTTCATTTTTTAACGAGCTTGACACATGAAAAGAACTATACTCAAGACATATGTCTCATTTTTTAATGAGATTTCCACAAAGAAGTAAAACTATGCTCCAGGTTCTAGGTTCAATTCTAAGATTTATGTTTCATTTTTTAACGAGCTTTCCATAGAGAGGAAAAATATGCTCATTGTAATGTCCCCAACCACCAATAGGCTGGGAAATTCCACTACTCTAAATAAACACTTATATAATATATATATGCATTTTAATGAAATTAAAATGCCTAACACAATAAACACATAATCAATACTACCATACAAAATCAATGGAACCAACAATAATTTATATATGCAACAGAATACATGATAACATGCAAGCATCACAAGCATGCATAAAATGCCTAATTAAGCAAGGAAATGATACTTATCTTTTAGCTGAAGTAAGTCCACCAACTACGTGTCAACCTTACATGAACCTCCCATCCAAAGACCACACTACTCATCACGCGCATCAGTGGGTCACCCCAGAGTTGGGACTAAGTTCCACCCAGGGAAAGGGAATCCTATACTAGACTGATGTCACATGAAACTGCACAGTGAAACTGGAAGGATTCTCTCTAGGAGACTTCTTACGCCCACTACTCATAGAATCTCATTCCCCACATGTTTGTTCCATCTCGAGAATATGCACCTTCAATGTTCCATAGTCCATCGGTTTCTCCACTTCCCCTCTCAGGGTCTTGGAAATAGGTCAGATTAGGAATTCTTAGAGCTTCGTAGCTGGTGTTGGACTCTCTTTAGGATAAAACCACTTCCCAGCAAACTCTCTCACCTAGATAGAGTTTCTCATAGGCCTGAAAACCTGCCTCTTCAACCACGGGCCTGAAAACCCGCTTCTTCATCCAATTTCAACTCAATTCCCGCAAGCTAAGGATAATAGCAACATCAACAACATTCGGTTAACTCACGGGTGACAGCATCAACAGGAAAATTTGGGCATGGACGTCCAAAAATGGCAACAGTCCCACTAAGACGCAGCATGGCTCAGGTAACACATAGGATAGCAACCCAAACGGTTAAGGCACAAACTTGGATTTGCAGTGTGGATGAACATGGGTTCATAGGACACACAGGTTGGCTTCTCCCTTCCCACTGGTTTCTCATATGTGCGAGGTTATGCAAATGGAAGATGTAGAGGCCAGCAAGTTTAGGCGAAGGATGAAAGAATGAGAAGCGAACCCCCTCCACGGATTGACTCTTAGGTTTTCAACTGCATGAGCCCAGGTCGACACCTATCTTCCTAGAGTTGCATGCTCTCCACTTAGCATACGTTCCTTTTCAAGGAACTTAGGACAACACTTGGTCAACTGTCCACCTTCTCCTTTAGGAAATAATAATGAATTAGTATCCCCTTTAGAGGTAAGCCCCCTAGTGTATCCCCTAGGCCCACACACTTAGCCTCCTCCCTTACCCAACCTTATGGAAGCTTAGTCCCCCATCACTCTTTCTTCATGGTCGGTCTGCACGTAGCGATGTTTATGTTTTATTAATGATATGCATAACTACATATACAAAAATCAGTCTCTTGGCCTTTAACACCTAGGCTCTCTAGCCTAGTAAACACATAATCCCACCAATTTATCAACACTTGGCTCACCAGCCTACAAAACATGTTTACAATTCATATATACAATTGGGCTTGTCCTTGGGGATATTACACTCATGACCTCTGCTTAATCAAGGCTTCCAAGAGTATAATGCTCTATAAGAAAACCATGTCAAGGGACAAAAATCGGTCATGGCTTCCAAGAGATATTCACTGGATAGAAGAACAATGCTCTGGAAGGAACACATGTCGAGGGCCACAGCATGGGCAAGGAGATCATTTTCTACTAGCCCTATCGAAGATATCACCATGTCAACTACTAGATCTAAGTCATAATAGGTTGAGCTTACAGTGATAGGCTCATCTTCATCGACAGCTGAAGGCATGGGAGATAATGCCACATAATTGACTTGTGGTGGGGGTGATATCGTTTTCATATAAGAACCATTTAGGGAGGTCATTGGGTTGGTAATCAAGTTAGGACCAACAAATGAAAGTTGATCAATAGCCACAATTCTTCCATCGTGAGAGAAATATATCAAACGAAAAAGAGTGTAAACAATATCTTTCATCGCATAGACATAATCTCTCCCAAGGATTAAATTGAAATCCAAGGGTCCTGGACTACCATAACATCAATAAAGACAGTTTTCCCTCCCAAAGTTATGGGAAACTAGGGAAGGACTCCTAAAGGGTGATTGGTTCTTCTGTTAAAAGATAATAGATTCTCTGTAACTGGTATAACCTTAGGATAACCAAAATATTACCAAGAAATAGAGGATAAAATACTAATGGACGCACCTTCATCTATCAGTGTCTGAGGAATGTCCCCACCACAAACATGTAATGTAATATTTAAAGGAATGTGAGAGGGAAGACGAGGTCCAGTTAGCACACCCCAATCAAAAAGGACGGCCTCATTACTTGGAGGGGGTTTCGTGGGAGAAGGAGGAATGCCCCCCAACATGGTAGATTTTTTATCGACGAGAAAAACATGGCAAGTATCGGGTTTACTGTCTAGAGGGAGAGTTGGATTGAACAATGATGGGATCAGATCGACCACTTGGGTTTTATTCTCCAAGGGGAGAATGGGTTCAACGGATGGAAACATATCGACCACTTGGATTTCACTCTCCAAAGGATGAGTGGGATCGAGCGATGGAGGAACCAGATCGATCTCTTTGGCACTCTTCAGAGGAGGAGTGGGATCGATCAATGGAACTGGATCGACCACTTTAGGTTCACTCTTTAGATGAAGAGTGGGGTTGAGTGATGACAGAACTATATCATCTACTTTGGTTAGTGGTTCAACCGAGAATGAAACCATATTGACCACTTCATCAACCAGACTGACTAGGGATGCGACGACATTGACCATTCCATCAACTAACGATGGGTTGGGATAAATCTTACGATAACCAGTTGGAAGTTGAATCTTTTTCAAAAGAGAATAAGCCTCTTCCATACAAGGACAAAGGTGAGAGTAATGATCACCTTCGCATAACATGCAAGGAAATTTGACAGTTCTCTTCTTCTTACCAACCTTAACATCACTAATTGACGGGGCATCACCAACATGTCAAGTAGGGGTTGATGATGTGGAAGACCACATTTCTAAGACCTTGGGAAGACCATGGAAATCCCTTAGAAAGTGGTCACCCTTACAAACATTGGAAGGGAATTTGGGTTTCAGATTCCTCATTGTAGTCTTATCGACCTCATCAACACTCCCATTATGATTAACAGTATATGGTTGCTTGGATCCAACATATGATGTAGTTGGAGGCTTGGTCCCTTTCTAGTTCTTCTTCTTCATCTCTTTTTGTTTCTTCTTCTTTTTGTCAACCTGGCTACTCATTTTAGAGCTTTCACTAGGATAAGAAGGATAAAAGAAAGGAGACATGACGGTTGAAGAAGTAAAAATGTTGACATGAGTTTGATGTGTGGGTGGTGTGCTTACATCTGAATCACTTTATGCATTTGATATTACCGAAGTGGAAAACAATTGTACCAGTAACCCAATTGTGAGACCTGTAAGGCTCAAAGTAGTGATGTAAGGAGGACCAACGTTTTCGTAAGAAGGAAAAACAAAAGGTTCCCCTAGATCAGGGGTTTCTCCATTGGTAGTTCCATGACATTACACCATTAAAAAAATATCCAACCAAGAGTCTACTAGGGAAAATAAACAACACACACTAAATATCTAGGAAGCAATCAAACAAACAAAACCTTCTCACAATGAACGCACTAGTTGGTGATGAAATCCAACCTCACGGGAACAATGTAAGAAGGGGGTGATATAGAGAGGGTGGGAAATTTACGTTGACGACCTGCTTAACGAACTTACACCCTGGTGCAAGCTCTCACACATAATCATGGGTATACCCTCCAAGAAGCCCGAGTGCATTTGCTTAATGTCGATTCTAGGTACCGTGAAGACTTTCCCCTCCACAGTCACCTCGTTTAAAGTCCCTAAAGATATAGGCTGCTAAGGTTACCAATTATGACAATGATGCATGGGGAAGTAGTCGATAATCCGATCCATGTGCAAGGGAAGTGTATCTAAGACCGAAATCGACCCGATAAGGTCCCCACATGATTTTGTTCTCAAGTGACCCCCAATAATATGCGCAATCTCTACACCAAGACCAACAAAGTAGGTTGTGTAGCTCTGTCGACCCTAATGCGACCTCATGATTGACCCTTGTGTTAGAAGGGCTTCCCAGGACAAAATGTAGTAAATGGATTTCACTTCTCCCTAACTCAAGATTCTATGTTTGTTTACATCTTTGGAAAGTTATCTTTCACACCTATTCCAAAGCTCTACACCCTAATATAATGTAGGTTTTCTACTAGAAAATATAAAAATTTCTAATAAATTTTAGTTTAACGCTTGATTTTTAAAGATGTTGTTTACTCAAGAGGAAAATTGCATGGACTAAATGATGTTTTGACCAACTCTAAACAATGCAAAGAAATGAGAATGCAAATATTTCACTTCGATGAAAGCTATATTATGAGAAGGAGAAAACGTTTACCATTCTCAGATGCACAATGTCCCAAAATTTTATGAAAACTCATTAATATGAATATCCTCAATAAATGATCCAAAGAGACTGTACACCAATACATGATTCTTGGCCCCTCAAAAAACCATGCAATTTAGCTACTTCAAATGCAATCTAGTTTCACTACCCAAAAGAAAGAATGCAACTATCTTCTTTGTTTGATTCTAATGTATAAATAAATTATATGGAAAATCTTCAATGCTCCACAACTTTCAATCAAAAGAAAGAGTCATATGCAAATGCAAAAGACACAAAGCGACAAAGGTTTCAAACAAAACATGCACTCAAAGCAATGAGAACTGAAATAAAACAAGTAGAGACTTGTTCTAACAAGAACTCAATCATGTATTCAACAAATGACAAACATTCAATGAGTATAAGAAAATTCAGAGAAGAATCCAAGAAAAGACAGTGAGAAGGAGAAAATACCCAAATTGTCCTGACAAAACAAGCAGCTAGAAAGGGAAATTACACATTTTTGAAAAACATTCAAGCCCAAATAAAGACAATAGGAAGGGATAAGAATAAAATATCAACACAAAAAAAATCACAAACTAAAGTGCAAACCCTGAAAAGGACCTCTAAAAAACAGGCTGCAAAAATCTGATGAGAAAAAGGAAAAAAACCTCAAAAAAGGAGATCAACACTCCCTAAATCAAGGGCACAGAGCGCTACAATGCTCTGTAAAGAACTGCAGGGGAGCGCTGATTATATATCAGTGCTCTGATATGGCCTACAGGGGGGATTTGATCTTCCAAGAACCTAAAAAACATAGCCAAAAAATGCAGAAAAACTCACCCAGAATTCACGGAAATTGTTGAAATTGCTAGTGAAGATGGGAGAAAGGTAATGGATCATGAAAGAATAGTAAAAATGATCTAAAAGGTGGGAAAAGGACAGGGACAATCCAGGGAAATACAAATCATTTTTTTTCCTCAGTGGATTCACCAATTTCTGTTGTAGGAAAATTCCCCTACGGACAGATGAATTCCCTCTTGGGTCTTAGACCCTTATGACCAAGACAGAAAAGTGATAACTTTGAACATTGACTTTCCTTTAAACATAGCTAATATAGTCAATAGAGAAGAGGAAGAAAGTATGAGTACCTTTTTATGAAGTTTTTCCTCACTCGTTCCAAGTTGATCTTGATCTCCAAGTCCTTTAAAGAGTCTTGCAATCGAATAAACAACGAAGACAACGCATACTTTCTATTCTACCATGATTAGTTTAAAGCTAGATTTATCTAAAAGACAAGATCATGAAAATTTACACAATATTAAAGGAAACAGGCCAAACACATGTATTAATGAGAAAAAAATAAGGTTCTTACAAAGTGTAGATGAAGATGTAGAAGCCTCACCATGCTCTCCTTGTCCAACCCCTTTCTCGAACAATCCACAATCAAAATGAAAATACTTTTCACTGATTATTCTATCCCTTTAACCATGAGAATGCCTCCTTATATAGGCTTTGAGAGGCATAACCACCTTATATATTCTTGGGATAATTTGAGGATATGGCTCCATTAGTTGTGGAACTCCCCTTAGATCCAGTCTTGGACTTGGATTCGAGCCAAACTGACTCGGATATTTCTCAATTTTCCTTAGAGATAAGGGGGATTTGTACCCAAGATTTTCTCAGCAAATCGATGCTCCCTCAAAGTGGGCCACAAAGCATTGCAACGCTCTCTACTAAGAGGGAAAGAAGTGATAGCGCTCCTTGCAAGTGGGCAGGGGAGCGTTGATATCCAAAAATACTTTTATGATGGTAATTTATCAAGGTAAAAGTTTGTACTCTTTTCCAAGAGATATATTTTCATCTTTTAACAAACCTTAGAGAATATCTCAAGTGTTCTTATGATGTCATCCCCGATGTGACATAGGCAAGACGATAGTATGATTTTGCGACACTTGCGATAATGACAATGAGACATCATCAAAGTGAGTAATTTTGACGTGTAGCATATGTTACCTCATGTTTTCCAAGGATAGAAATATACATTCCTTGGTGATGTAGTTCTCCTTCTCGATTTGGAGCCAAATAATTTTGTAAGGATGTGGGTGAGCTTGGGTTTTGATCTTCTGTCATTATGTAGTGGCCATGAGAATCAAAATTCTGTAATTATAGTTATGAAAAATAACATGGAGAGGTTGTTAATGAACCCCCATTTGATTGTGGAATTGATGTTCTCTTTCTTACTCCAGCTAAATTGTTCTTATTGAGGGAGATGAGTCTATGTGCATTATGAGAAGAATGGTGTTGGAAAATTCAAGTGCATAGGTTCCAATCTTCTTATTTTTATCTTAGTTTTATTGTTTTGCGAGTTTCACCAAAATATATTTACAAACTCATCAATGTGTATTATGATGTTTAAATGTATTACAAGTGTGGCACAACTTTATATTTCTTATTTATTTCTTAGGGTTGACCTTTGTTTCCTTCTTTTGTAGGTGTTGAGGAATTATCAAATTTAGCAATTTTGTCCAAAGTGTGAAAAGTTTATTTCTTCTTTGAATTTGTTCCATTATTTGGAGTATTGCACTCTTAGTCCAATTAGTCATCAAAAGAGTTGGGGTGTTTCTTGGATTTGTTCTTATTCTTAATCCTTCTCACAAATATTTAGGTATATTCATGTGTATGAATGATTAGGAACTCCATATTTTTTCAAGTGGTGTATTGTTGTAGTCTTCTCTAGTACTTGAGAACAATATTTATGTACTCTTCCTTGATGAATGAATGAGCTACAATAGCATTGAGCTCATATGTGTATTCATCAACTAACTGATCACAATGTTGGTGTAGTTATTTTGACTTCATGTATTGGTCACATTTGTGTCATAAAGGATAATAATTGTCATGCATCACCTTCATGAATTCATCCCATGTAGTGATGGGTTCACCATGTACCTCACACTACTAGTTATCATCTTTTCCCTAAGTTTGGGAGTGAGTGACATTTTTGTGGTTGTGAGCTTTATTTTCTTAGTGTCATTGAGGTCTTTTGCATCAACCAAATTTGTAGGGCGATGAACCCTTAATGCAATGATATGATATAAATTTTCCTTTGAACACCTTGATTTTGTGGTCAACCTCGTCCTTTAAGGGGTTACATCCATCAAAATACTATGATCCATGGTTGAATGAAGTAGGTAAGACTTGGAGAACTAGTATCTTGTACAAGAATGCAAGTTGGGTCCATAATTATTCATATTTATTTTGGAGATACTTCTCAATCATTCTCTACATAACACTTACTTTGGGTGTCACGGAGCCAACATAATCATCTCTTGCTATCTATAGGCGCTAAATTAGGTGAAATTTTTTTTCCATTTAACACCCAAAAATGATTACATTTGTTTCCAATAGTCAGCGCTAATGGCGCCCAATTCAGTGTCGACTATTCAAGCAAAATGAAAAAAATAAAAAACAAGTCTATGCAATGAATGTAAAGAATTCACCATTTTTCCATTCTCATACTCACAATCGAAAATCGAGGGAGCCTGGAATTTCTACGTGGAGTTGGAGCAGAACACAGAAATTCCTTGAGGCTATGAAAGAAAATAACTAATTGATTGGATCCATTTTGATGGTGGGAAGATATATTGACGCACTTCTCCTCCCCTATTGTGGATTTCACTAAAAAAAAATTGATTTATGGGTGTGATTCGGCCTCTAGCAATGAAATCAATTTTTGCATGTCATTCACCCCCTACCAGAGATGAAAATAAAACCTGTGCCCATCCATTTTAAACTATTGTGTTTATAAAAATTAGAGGAAAGGGAGAAAAACGTACCGAGCAAAGAGAAGGGATTTTCCACATTATGGAGGAAAGAAATTCGCCCTTGGATGCCAAAAAATGTCAAGCAACAGAGGGAAATGAGCAAATGGATCTAATTCTTTCCAGAATGAGGTATTTCATACTTAATGTATATATTTGTACATGTTTCCATTGCTTGTTTGAATTGTGTTTTTAAATTTTTTATTTCAAAATTATAAAAGAAGAAATTTCCTCTATATATAGAGTTTATTTTTTTATTTTTAAATTTAAAATAAGAAATTTATTGTACATATATATGGGCATGAAAGTGAGAAACTGAAAGAGGAAATATATTCTATATTGGGGGTAGAAGAAGTGAAGAAACTATAGGTATGGACTTGTCCATGCTTTCCAAATACGTGGAAGAACGATCTAATAAAGGCACTGAAACAGTCCAACCAAAGCAACCCTATCAAAGGGAATCGATTGATTCCCCATCAACTCTTGGATCGTGCAAAAGATCAAGGAGAAAATAAATCACAATAACCTCTAAGAATGTGGAACATGGATCAGAGACGTCTAATGTCCCAGCCACTCCTAAGACACAGGTTTCTTCCACCACCAGTACATATTATGCATCTTGCATTGGTACATACGAAACCAAGGTAGAATATGATGTTGTCTTTGGGAATATCATAATGACAGATGTCAGGAAAGTGTTCATGTGTAGGTTGAAGGAATCATTCCTTCAACACTTCAAAGAGAATCTACATATTCCATTATAGAACATACCCATGCACCTTCAAAAATCAATCATCCATTACTTGAAGACTCAATTTGGGACAGGTTGGTCAGTAAAGAAGATAAAAAAACAAATGACTCAAAATTGCAAGAGATTATGTTGCAACCAAACGAAAAATATAAAAGAAATTCCTTCCGAGCTAAGGAACAAAATAAGTCCAATCGATGTAAGTGTGAAAGTATGGAAAGATCTTGTGAAAGCATATGATAGAGTGGGTGCACGAAGGAGGTCCAGTGAGGAGAGCACATAGGTATTTGAATTTGGTCATAAGATTATTTCCAGTTCATTACACGCTCTTTATATTTTACTAGTGCATAGTTAAATTGAATTAGTGTATGTTTCAAAACAAGGCCTCGAAGGCCAGGCTTGCCAAATTTTGTGCCACACATCACAGTGGACAAACAGGTTTAGAAGCCTTAATATGAAAATTTGTAAGTATATTTAATATCTGAAATGATATTTTTTTTTTAATTTTGTACAAAAAGTAAATGATTGGATATTAATTACTTTAACTAGTCCATTTTCCATGTTTTGACAGGAGCAACAATATGGCCATTATCCATCACAATTAGAATTCGATATGATACAAGGCAATAAGTGGTCTGATTTTGTTATCTGGATGGAGAATATGGTATCATTAGTTTACTTTCAATAACTTTGTTGGATATTGTTATGTCAATATGTCAATTTTTATTTCTTGTGTTGAGTTGTTTATTTATGTGTAGCTTGAGTTCTTTTGTGCTCCCATCGTTCATATCACCCTTATAAATCAACAACATTTAACTATGATCAAGTCCTTATAAATCAATATCCAATCATGGCTTTATCAAGTGCTTTTCCAAAAAACCTAGGCCAAAGGAGAGATGCAACACCATGTAATACATAACCCATAGACAACAAACCAGATCTTTGTTGTAGCTTGAAAAAGCATAGCGAGTACCTCTAGAGTTAAAGGAAAGAGTATAGTGAGCCACCAATGACAAGACACAAGTATAGCGAGCCTCCAAGAAAAAGACACAAGTCATAGCGAGCCTCCAAGGACAAGACACAAGCCATAGAAAACCTCCAAGAACAAGACATAAGTCATAGTGAGCCTCCAAGGACAAGACACATGTCATAGAGAGTCTCCAATGATTATGACAAAGACATAACAAACCTTAGAAGGAGAAAGAACAGTTGTAGAGAAATTCCCCAGACAACTTCAAAGAAAAACCAAGTGCGCAAGAGAAAGAGAAATATGTCACAATCACTAAAGGAGCTCATATATATATAGACGTCCAACATGGCTCATACACAACTTTACATTATGGTCGACTTGCAGTTCACATAACCAACATCTAGCTTGGTATTTTCTTCACAACTTTATAACTTTTACTTGACTTCTTACATCATGGTAAAGGTTTTCCTTGGCCAACACTTCAAGGAATCACGCCCACTCCACAATTAGGATTATCCCATCATTACTTAGGTGTTATACCATCACTCCGATCTAGGAGGAACACCTTATCATTGTCTAGGTGTTATAGCATCACTCCAATCAAGGAGGACCACCTTATCATCATCTATGGTGTTATAACATCACTCCAATCCGAGAGGACCACCATATAATTATCTATGTGTTATAACATCACACCAATCTGGAGGACCACCTATCGCCAACTCCACTCTAGAGGACCATGGTGTTATAACATCACTCCATCCATAGGACCACCATATCATTATCTAAGTGTTATAACACCACTCCAATAAAGGAGGACCACCTATCGTCAACTCCAGTCATGAGGACCATGATGTTATAACATCACTACATCCGGAGGACCACCATATCATCATCTAGGTATTATAACATCACTCCAATCTAGGAGGAAAACATATCGTCAACTCCAGTCAGGAGGACCATGGTTTCATAACATCGCTCCATATGGAGGACCACCATATCATCATTTGGGTTTTATAACATCACTCCAATATAGGATGACCATCCTATGGCTACTCAAATGACCTCATCACATGCATGTTAGCCAACCTACTCGATGGTGTTATAACATCACTCCATCCTGAGGACCACCATATCATCATCTCAATGTTATAACATCACTCCAATCGAGGATGGTCATCTTATGGCTACTCCACTGGCCTCATCACATGCATGTTAGCCAACCTACTAGAGTTGTGGTATGTGTGAACTCATACCATCTTGGACATGTATTGCACATCGATGGGTAGTTAATCCCTCAAGAAATCACTCTGAGTCGTAGCTCAGATCATGGTCTAACCTTTAAAAATGTGAGTGTGTCTCAATAAAACTCATCTTAGTATGCTGAGATTTCCACAGTAAGGATATCTCCATCAGTCTGTTAACTCGCCCAATCTCAAGGACAGTCACAACATTCCTCCCCAATGTCAGTCACACATAGCTTATCTAGCTTGTAGTGAAATCTACTTTGGAGAGTCTAGTTATCCTTGTTGTTACCTTTTTCTTCATGAACTTGTCCTTTTAGCTCTTGAAATGTATCATTGAATTCCTCATCTTTTTTTTTTCCTCTTTGTATTTATCATGAAAGGATTTGTGTGTGTTGGCGCAATGTTAGCAGCCAAATATTCATATTGTTTCATCGATTTTTGAAACACAAAAATGGCAAAGGAAATTTTTATTAGCTTCCTAATTTTTTCTACGAAGAGTTTGATTATGGGTTTTGAGTAATTGCTTGATTGATGATTTTTGTTTGGAGTTTTATTTGATCGATAAACATCTTGTTTACCCATTTCAATTTCATGAATTTCAAGCATGAAATTGAAATCTTCTTGTAAAACGCATTAAATAAACTCTAAAGGCTTCTCTCATTGTAAAACCAAATGAGCCTTTGAAACACCTAAAATCAAAAAATGTTTAAGCTTGATGAGTGTATGGTTATGTAAAAAAAATTATAGCATAAGAATAGAACCCAATCACAATTGATTTATGTTATGCTTTAATCAATTTTCAAAGTATTAGTTATTACTTTACCTTTGGCGATTTTGGTTCTAAATTTATGACATTACTTTATGACTCAAATACTGCCTTGAACTATTATGTCATGGTCTAATCAAAGTATTAACTGGATAGTGACCTTGCTCTGAAACCATTACCTCTATGTCCTATTCACCAGATATCGCATTCATTTCATTGTTTGGAAGGTGCTTTCTAACCATGGATTAGGTTCTTAGTAGGAGAGGTGGTTTTTGAGTGCTTTTGTCCTCTGGTTCAAGGGTTTAATCAACAGTTAGGGTGGAATTTGTGGTAGCATCCTCCCGAGATATTAGTTTTTGGGTCACCTTTGACAATGCCAACTATACCATTTGTTTTGGATTGGCTCAGACGTAGACTCCTCCATTTTGCATCTTCTGGTATATCGTGTGCAATCTTATGGCTCCTGTAGCTAGGGTGGAGACGAATGGCTCACAAGCTCTATTTTCTCATGAAAATGTTGTTTATGTCCTCGCCCTTTTCGGTTGGGTTAAATTTGTACTGTCATTTGAGGGTTTTAATATGGAAGTCGCACATGATTTTTCCAATACTTTTGATGGTGCAAAATCCAAAGTAGATGACCTTCAGCTACAAGTAAATGAACAATCCATAGCAAAGGCCATGAGTCTATCGTAGGAAGGGGACCATTGGTTCAAAAAACTAAAGATAGAAGGTATCCCATAGAATTTACTAATGGTATCTAGGAAATCGCGTTATAACATTAAAGGTACGCCCATCCAATTGTTCAAAACTCATTGGCATGGCTTGTTGTTGATAATTAAACAGTTTGTCACTTGTGAGGGATGGTATGGGCTGGCGTTTTTATTTCATGTGCACCTATTGATGGTCTTCCTGGGTTTTAAGTTGAACTTGCCATTTTATTTTCTTAGAAGTCTCCAGAATATGTCCAGGTTCTACCAAAGACAAAACCCCAACTCTAAATCTAGTCTATTCCACCATGGTTTAATTTGGGTTATTGTTAATGCCCAGTTGCTAAATATAGAAGATAGTTGGCAAAGTTTTCTTGTTAGGAATGGTTTTGTCTCAGTTCCATATGAACATGTCCATAGTTTACTCTATGTGTTGATGAGCATACAGGACCAAGCATATCGTCCTACTCTCTGCAAAGTTTTCGAGTTGAAATACAAGTCTCAAAAGACCTTGTATTACCTCTCAATACCCCTTTTGATTTTCGTCCAATAGCTGAGGTCACTTGCAAGAAGAGTGAATTTGTTCCAAAGAATTCCTTGGAGGAAGTTCTGAGTCATGTAAGGGATAAGGCACCTGTCATCCCTAATCCTGTACAAAACTCGATTAATGAAGAAAAAATTAAAATCAAAAGACAGAGTAAGGAAAACACACAGAGGGTTAATGATTTAGATTTTAGAAATAAAAGGAATGGAAGACTTATGTCAAGGATGACCAGGAATAGACATCAGATCTGTGATAAACTTTTTCCCACAATTGTCCTTGAGGATACGATCTTTATTAAAGAAACCGGTTTTGATGCCACTAGAATGGATTCTCTCCAATATGATTTTGTTTCTAACTTGCCTCCATTTCTAAAGGATCAAGTGGGGATTTTAGGAATCTAGTATGATTTGAAGAGGGTTATGATGCAATATAAACGATTAAAATCAGATCATACTCAACCACTACTGAATTTGGAATAGGTATACTGTGAGGATTGTTTTAATTGGATCTAGAGGTATTACCAGGATATCCCTTACTTGCAAGCTCATCCAAATCAGGTTATGGATCGTAACTTGGTATTGGAGAGAAAAAACGATGATCTGAGAGTCAGCGTCCAAAAGCATTCCCTTAGGGCTAGCAAAAGGTTCAAGAAATCAAGGGATATTGTTATAAAAAATTATTCCAACTTCAACGCTATTATGAATTCAAAATTATCTCATGCCTCTTTTTCAAATGTTTAAAGGGTAAACAATTTTCTTGGAATTAACATTTGGTTTTTTTTTTATAACTGGAATTGTTTTATTTTGTTTTATTATACTAGCTACATAATCATAGATTTTGTAGCTTGTCTTTAATTAGTTTATTAGGTTTTTTTTTTCTAAATTAAAATTTTGCTTTTATTCTCAGGTGTGAAGGGGTTCAATTTGCAAAGTTTGATGGGATAAGTAAATTGTTGGAGATGCTCCAAATTTGCAAGTTTATCTTTAAAAACAGTTTCAAGAATATTTTGATTACGTCACTATTTTGAATGGTTTTTACAATAGACCTATTTTTTGGTTATTTTTTAGTAAAGACTATTAAAATGGATGTGTCTCTATATTGTAAGATATGAGAAACAAATCATGAACTTAGTTTAAATATTGGTTCTTTCCCAGAGACAAGGGGCAATTCTTTTGGGACCTGATAATGGACTTATCCTTTTAAGAAATATATGAAATATAGTTTTCTTTTTGGCTTTAGTCCTGATGTAAACTGTGTAATGTGATTATTGTCTTTCATATATTTTATGGGCATGAAAACATATGTTTTGAATTATCTTTAATATGGTCAACACTTATGCGTTCATGTTGTGTTTATTTCTTACGAAGTCCATTATTTATTGGTTATCATAATATCTGTGGCTAATCATATATCTGTACATTTTGAGTTCACATCGAGTGTTAGATTTTGATTATATCATTTGTTGGAGATTGGAGTTAATGGCATCTCCAGTTTTTGAATAATTTAAAGTTACATGAGAAAAATACATTTTCCTTTCTGTTTATTATAGATTGCTTTCGACATATAAAATTGCTTGAGTTATTTCAAGAAATATCATTCTTTGCTTCTCGGAATAGATCTATGCTTGGCAACAGGTTAAGAGGAGTTTACATTACACAGAAAGACAAAATAGCTTAGAGATTTTTCTTTACAACTGATCAACATTAGGTTAGTTAATTTTCCTTTTATTTGATTTATTTATTTTATGAATGAATAACAATTAAATAATTCAAAATTTAATTATTTGTTCATTAAAGTTATATCATTTCAAATCTTATTCATTCATTTTGTTGTCTGCTACTTATAGTAATAGAATAATTTCCTCAGCCTTGTATTTTATTCAAATTTTGTTTCACTATTTAAACTTTCATTTTCACAAGGCTTTATGCAAACCCTACATCTATACATACCAATTGTATNCCTTTCCATATATTGGTTTATCATGTTTGCCTCTTTTAGTATTAATAAGTCACCCTGGGTAGAAATATTGTAGCATATTGATTGTGTCTTTGTTGAATTCCTAAAATTGGCTCATATGAGATTTGAAAAGAATATGCCCTCTTTATATTTTCTTGACGGAAATCAAAGTTGGGAATGGTGAATTTTGTAATCATCCCTTTAATAGAATATTTTTTGTCATGAAATCCAATCCATAATACATTAATAGTGGTAGGATAACATGTCAAACATTGGTTGGTAGGGGAGTTCTTTGTCAAATCTTGGTTGGTAGGAGAATTCGTTAGCATGTGACTAGTAGTAGAATATAACATATCTTGGTTAACTGGACAATTTATCGAATATTGGTTGGTAGTAGAATTTGTTAGCATGTGACTAGTAGTAGAATATAACATATCTTGGTTAACTGGACAATCTATCAAATCTTGGTTTGTGAGATAGTCTCTGGATAATCCATACATGGAGTTGAATTTATAAGTAAGAATTAAATTTTAAATGAAGCAAAATATATATATATATAACTTTCTCTTAGACTTCCAAGTTTAAATTCAATATTGTATTAAATTTGACAAGTCAAACAATATATCCAACAATATATCCAACACTGGGATTAATTTTTTTGTTATTTAACCCACCCTTAGTTCATTTGTAATGCATACAGATTTGGAATATTATGTTATGGAGCCCATGTACTTTTATCATAAGAATTAATTCCATTTGTATCAAAGTGTCAAGTTTATTTCTATGATATATGCTAATTATAGTCTAGTAGTGAGAAATATGGATCAATTCATAAAGAAATGAGTGTCTTACTTGGAGTAGGTTCATAATGAAAGTAGCCATGGAATTTATACTATATATTTGTTCCAAAGAATAAATAACTCTTGCTACGTAATATAGAAGAAAATGTATAATGGTAACCATATCATCATTTTGCAGGAAAGTGATATAAGTTTAGACTTCACAGTTTGAAAACAATTCTAAAACATTCTTAGTGTGCATATAGTTGTATTAGTTATTGCTTCCACTTGTTTCACTTGTCACCATACTATACAAACCAAACCAATCCCTAATGAGAGAATTGTGAGATGTATTTCTAAACAAACTTGAAAATTTTGATTTTATTCTTTTTCATTGACAAAAAAAGATAGATCTAACAACAAGGAGTTGATATTTCTGCCACAAAAAATAAGTAATGGAACCTCTGCCATGGTTCTTTTCATTCTTCTCTATTTATTTTCAATCTTCCTTCTCCGAGTCCTCATCCATATCTTTTGTAGGTGTGGTATGTAGTAGGAGAGGAGGATTAAATTTTAGCCCAATCCATTTGAACTTGATCTTCCTCAAAGACTCCTTACACACAACTTGTAAATTATGAGGAAAGTGAGGCTCTATCATTTGAATATAAAGAGGAATACCACCCCATATAGATTTCCATGATGGGAGTGCACCTTCCCTTAAAATTTTGACTGTATCTTTAAAATTGGCAATTGTCCCTCTCTGTTTTTCCTCTAAAATGGGCATCAGCTCGATGTATGATGTCAATGTTATGTGGATATTGATGAGTTCCTTTTTTCTTATGGCCTCATATATAATCCATAGGTGACTACTCATATCTTCTTCCATTTACTTATAGAACCCAACAACCCTTAATTCTTCACGGTCCTCTTCTTCCACCTATACTCTTTTTATGTCAATGTTGAAGGATCCCTTGCCTTATTTTTTCCCTAGTTTTTGTCAATGGCTCCCCGTTTGGGCATCATTTTCCTTTATTTCCTTTTAATATTATGAACTTGTGGAATGTTCCTTGAAATTTATGGAGTTTGGAAATACTATCCCTTGTTTTGTGGCTCTTGATAACAAACATAGTTTGCCTAGCAGGGTTTTTCCCCTTCCGTTTAATTTATTTATATTTGCATACTATTTGGATAAGTTGGATTCTCATCCAACATTCATAGGGCCTTATATCCCTTGGAAATTCTCTAACATAGGTGCATTTCACTAATATATGGGTGATAATTTCTTCATCCATCTTACAAAGTAAACACATGCCAAAACTTTGATTATTTCTCCTTTGCAAATGATCTCAAAGAAGTACCTTGTCTCTCAACACCAGCCACATATAAACATGTGTTTTCATAGGAGCTCTAATATTCCAAAGGAGATTCCACCACC
The DNA here is from genome assembly GCA_010110895.2 of Picea sitchensis. Lineage (NCBI taxonomy): Eukaryota > Viridiplantae > Streptophyta > Pinopsida > Pinales > Pinaceae > Picea > Picea sitchensis. The sequence goes on along the minus strand of SNQJ01S0028533.1, from coordinate 310,964 downwards.
ATGATTTTTTCTTGTTTTTCATTACATAACATAGTTTTTTACCCTATCTTTGCAATCTATTATCTTAGAATAGGATTCTTGGACCAAACCAAACTATATTCATCATCCTTAATCCGTACATGAATATGAGATAAAGTTCCACATAACATTTCCATTGTGCTACATTCTCTCTTGCAAATCCCATTAATTTTTATAATATCTACCTTTGATTCCATATGTTTATAACATTTCCATTCCTTTCCTTTCCTTTCCATTCCTTTCCTTCACTTTCCATGTATTGCCTTGCCTTCACTTGCCATTCATTTCCTTATCTTTCCTTCACGTGTCTTTCCTTGTCTTGCCTTACCATGTGTTTCCTTGTCTTTCCTTCACTTTCCTTTCCATGCCTTTACATGGTATGCCTTCACTTTCCTTGCTAAAATAGTTATATTGAGTTATAATTATATCTCAAAACTTTTTTATACAAAGCTACATAGTGGTGCGCCCTTCATCTCCTTTATATAATAGGAATACTTAGGGTTACAATGTACCTAAATTCATGCAAGGATAGATGTGCATTCCTACATGGATAGATGTATGAGGAATGGTGCACGCCCAACTGGAGAATATTGCAACATGTGAATCCATGCACCTCCTAGAGACCTACGCCCTCCTCCTAGAATATACAATCCACATGTAGTGAACCCTAGTAGCCTGGGGATCTATCCCCTCATATAAAAATAGAACATGCATGCACAAATAGAAGCAAAATTGAATATAACTCAACTCCTAAGAATGGCACATGCATGCCTACAACATGCATGAGAAGAACAAGTGAGATAGGATGGTACATGTATGCTTACAACTTTACTTTCCATGTGTTTCCTTGCCATGTTGTGCCATGTCGTGCCATGTCGTACCATGTCTTGTCATGCCATGTCATGCATTTCCTTGTCATGCCATGCCTTACCTTGTCATTCCATGTCATTGCCTTGCCTTGTCATTAAATTCCTTCTTATCACGCCATGACATGCCTTGTCATGCCTTTTCATGCCATGCCATGACTTTCCATGACTTCACTTTCCTTTCCATGCCTTACATTGCCTTGCCTTACCATGCCTTGCATTTCCTTTCCCTGTCATGTCTTTCCTTTCCTTTCCTTCACTTGCCTTATCATGCCTTTCCTTTCCATGTCTTGTGATGCCTCATCTTTCCATGTCTTTCCATGTCATTCCTTCACTTACCTTTCCTTTCCATGCCTTGACATTCCTTTCCTTTCCATGCCCTTCCATGCCTTGCCTTGACATACCTTGTAATTCCTTGGCTTCACTTTCCATGCCTTCCCATTCTTACCTTCACTTGTCATGACTTTCCATTCCTTTCCTCAACTTTCCATGCCTTGCCTAGCCTTTCCTTCACTTGCCTTGGATTTCCTTGCCTTGTCATTCCTTGCCTTGCCTTGCGTTCACTTTCCTTGCCATGCCTTGCCATTCCATGCCTTTCCTTGTCATGCCATGTCATGCCTTTCCGTGCCATGACATTACATGCCATTCCTTTTCATGCCATGCAATGCCTTTACTTTCCATGCATTTCCTTCCCATGCCTTATCATGTATTTTCATGCCATGCCTTCACTTGTCATGGCATACCATGTTTTTCCATGCCTTCAATTTCCATGCATGTTCATGTCATGCCTTCACTTTCCTTGCCTTGTTATGCCTTCATTTTCCATGCCATGTCTATCTTAGAAAGTTTTTAAATTGTCAAACATATGTAATAATCACTAAGAAAAACCCTAGCTTTAGAGATCCCCACTAGCTGAAACTCGGTGCTCTAGATCCAATTGAACTGACGGTTCGTGAATCCGAGTCCTGGTTTGATTTTTAGCGTGAGTTCCAACTCACCTCCTCAAGCCATTCAAGGACATGTAGCCAATTTGGTCTGGGGCATAAAATCAAAACTGAGGAGCATAACGGAGTTTTGTAAGCTCTCGCAAGTTTGTTTGGACAAGACCCAGACAACTACACTAGCCAAAAATGGTCGACATGGTGTTCTTGAAAATCGGACTCCTCTTCATAAATTGAATTATGCCTCATTGACCAAAACCCTAGTGTCGGAGATACTCCAACAAATGGTTTTTCGGTCGATGGAATGATAGCATAGGGTCCCCACTAGCTAAAACTCGGTGCTTCAGATCTAATACAACGGACGGTTCATGCATTTGAGTCCTGGTTTGAGTTTTATCGTGAGTTGTAACTCGCCTCCTCAATCCATTCAGGGACATGTGGCCAATTTTTTCTGGGGGCATAAAATCCAAATTGAGTAGCATAAGGGAGTTATGTTAGCTCCCGCAAATATATGTGTCCAATGCCCATGCGACTACACTAGCCAAAAATACATGACACTATGTTCTTGAAAAACAACCTCCTCTTCAGAAATTGCACTATGCCTCATTGACAAAAACCCTAATTCTAGAGATACTCTAAAAAATGGTTTCTCAGTCAATGGAATGATAGCATAGGGGCCCCACCAACTAAAACTTGATGTTCTATGTCCAATGCAACTGACGGTTTGTGCATCTGAGTCCCTCTTTTGGTTTTATTGCAAGTTGTAGCTCACCTCCTCCATCCATTCAGGGACATGTGGTCAATTTGGTCTGGGGGCATAAATCCAAACCGAGAAGCATAAAAAAGTTCCATAAGCTTCCATAAGTCTCTTTGGACGAGGCCCATGCAACTACACTAGCCAACAACACCCGACATGGTGTTCTTGAAAATCAACCTCCTCTTCAAAAATTGCACTATGTCTCATTGACCAAAACCCTAGTGTCCTAGATACTCCAAAAAATGGTTTTTCGATCGGCAAAATGATAGTGGAGGGACCCCATTAGCTGAAACCCGGTGCTTTGAATCCAATGCAACTGACAGTTCATGCATCTGAGTTCCATTTTGAGTTTTATCCCGAGTTGAAACTCACCTCCTCAAGCCATCCAAGGACATGTGGCCAATTTTTTCTAGGGGCATAAAATCCAAACCAAGAAGCATAATGGAGTTCCATAAACTCCCACAAGTCTATTTTTCCAAGTCCCACATGAGTACACTAGCCAAAAAAATGTGACACCGTGTTCTTGAAGATCGACTTCCTCTTCAAAAATTGCATTATGCCTCATTGACCAAAACCCTAGTGCCAAAGATAATCCAACAAATGGTTTTATGTTCGATAGAATGATAGCGCAGGGACCTCACCAACTAAAACCTAGTTCTCCAGATCCAATGCAATTGACTGCTCATGCATCAGAGTCTCAGTTTTAGTTTTATTGCAAGTTGCAACTCACCTCCTCAAGTCATTCAGGGACATGTGGCCAATTTGTTCTGGGGCATAAAATCCAAACTGAGAAGTATAATGGAGTTTTGTATCCTCCCACAAGTCTATTTGAAAAAGGCCCATGTGACTACACTATCAAAAAAAATTCAACACAATGTTCTTGAAAATCAACCTCCTCTTCAGAAATTACACTATGCCTCATTGAACAAAACCCTAGTGTCATAGATACTCCAACAAACAGTTTTTTGATTGATGAAATGATAGTAGAGGGGCCCCACTAGCTGAAACTCCGTGCTCTAGATCCAATTCAATGGACGGTTCCTGCATCTGAGTCCCGATTTGATTTTTATCTCAAGTTGTAACTCGCCTCCTCAAGCCATTCAAGGACATGTGGCCAATTTTTTCTAGGGGCATAAAATCCAAACTAAGCAGCATAATAGAGTTTTTTCATCTCCTGCAATTTTTTTTGGCCAAGGCCCATGTGACTACACTAGCCAAAAATACCCAACATAGTGTTCTTGAAAATCGATCTCCTCTTCAGAAATTGTATGATGCCTCATTAACCAAAACCCTAGTGTCGTATATACTCCAACAAACGGTTTTTCGATCAACAAAATGATAGTGTAGGGGCCCACTAGTTGAAACCCGGTGCTCTAGATCTAATGCAACTGTGGTTCGTGCATCCGAGACATGTTTTTAGTTTTATCACGAGTTGCAACTCGCCTCCTTAAGTCATTCAGGGACAAGTGGCCAAATTGTTCTTGGGTCATAAAATCCAAACCGAATAGCATAACGAAGTTTTGTAAACTCCCAAAAGTCTATTTGACCAAGGCCCATGTAACTACACTAGCAAAAAATTCCTGACACAGTGTTCTTGAAAATCAACCTCCTCTTCAAAAATTGCACTATGCCTCATTTACCAAAACCCTAGTGTCATAGATACTCCAAAAAATATTTTTTCGGTCGATGAAATGATAATGGATGGGCCCCACTAGCTGAAACTTGGTGCTCTGGATCCAATGAAGCTAACGGTTTGTGCATCCAAGTCCCAGTTTGAGTTTTATCGTGAGTTGCAACTCACCTCCTCAAGTCATTCATGAGCATGTGGCCAATTTGGTCTAGGGGCATAAAATCCAATCCGAGCATCATAACGAAGTTCCATCAACTCCCGCAAGTCTGTTTGGCCAAGGCTCGTGTGACTATAGTAGCCAAAAATACCTAACATAGTGTTCTTGAAAATCTACCTTCTCTTCAGAAATTGTACTATGCCTCATTAGCCAAAACCCTAGTGCCAGAGATACTCCAATAAACGATTTTCTATTCAACAAAATGATAGAAAAGGGGCCCCACTAGCTAAAACTCAGTGCTCTGGATCCAATTCAACTGACAGTTCCTACATCTGAGTCTCGGTTTTATTTTTATCGTGATTTGCAACTCGCCTCCTCAATCCATTCAGGGACATGTGGCCAATTTGGTTCGGTGGCATAAAATCCAAACTGAGCAGCATAATGGAGTTATGTAAGCTCCCACAAGTCTATTTGGACAAGGCCCATCTGACTACACTAGCCAAAAATTCCTCACATGGTGTTCTTGAAAATCAACCTCCTCTTGAGAAATTGCACTATGTCTCATTAACCAAAACCCTAATGTCGGAGATACTCCAACATACGGTTTTTCAGTAGATGAAATGATAGTGGAGGGACCCCACTAGATAAAACCCAATGCTTTGGATCCAATGCAACTAGCGATTCGTGCATCCAATTCTCGGTTTGAGTTTTATCGTGAGTTGCAACTCACCTCCTCAAGCCATTCAGGGACATGTGGCCAATTTGGTTTGGGGGCATAAAATTCAAATCGATCAGCATAACGAAGTTTTGTCAACTCCAAAAAGACCTGACATATTGTTCTTGAAAATCGACCTCCTCTTCATAAATTTCACTATGCCTCATTGACCAAAACCCTTGTGTCGGAGATACTCCAACAAATGGTTTTCTGGTCGACGGAATGATAGTATAAAGACCCCACTAGCTGAAACTCAGTGCTCTAAATCCAATGCAACTAACAGTTCATGCATCTGAGTCCTGGTTTTAGTTTTATCATGAGTTGAAACTCTCCTCCTCAATCCATTCAGGGACATGTGGCTAATCTGGTCCGGGGGAATAAAATCCAAACCGAGTAGCATAATAGAGTTTTGTAAGCTCCCACAAGTCTGTTTGGACAAGGCCCACGTGACTACACTAGCCAAAAATATCTGACAAAGTGTTCTTTAAAATAAACCTCCTCTTCAGAAATTGCATTATGCCTCATTGACCAAAACCCTAGTGTCGTAGACACTCCAACAAATGGTTTTTGTTCAAGGAAATGATAGCGGATGGGCCCCAATAGCTGAAACATGGTGCTATGGATCCAATGCAACTGACAGTTCATGCATCTAAGTCCCGATTTGATTTTTATCATGAGTTGAAACTCGCATCCTCAATCCATTAAGGGACATGTGGCCAATTTGGTCGAGGGGCATAAAATCTAAGCTGAACAACATAACAGAGTTTTGTCATCTCCCGCAAGTCTGTTTGTCTAAGGCCCACATGACTACACTACCCAAAAATACTCGACACAATGTTCTTGAAAATCAACCTCCTCTTCATAAATTGCACTATGCCTTATTGACCAAAACCTAATGTCGGAGACACTCCAACAAATGGTTTTTCGTTCAATGGAATGATAGCATAGGGGACCCCCTCGCTGAAACCCAGTGCTCCATATCTAATGCAACTAACAGTTTGTGCATCCAAGTCTCGGTTCAATTTTTATCTTTAGTTGCAACTCACCTCCTCAAGCCATTGAGGGACATGTTGCCAATTTGGTCCGAAGATCAAAAACAAGTACATTTGATCCAATAAATATTCTATTGACTTCACAATCCCTAAAAATCCTAATGGGGTCCAAATATCAAGCCTATTTATTCCTATCCACTCTGACTAATTGAAGAAAATTTCTATGAAAGAAACATGATATACTTCAAATTTCACACATTTCAAGAGCCTGATGATAGCTAGAAGACTCAAGTTCATAGGAAATATAGAATACAATAATCAAATAGGTAACTAAAGGCATCAGTGGTTGACTTCTTAGACTTATACCTCCTTATATAATTAAGGATCAATCTATTTTTTGACTTCACTAAACAAACACCCTAGATTAAAAATCACCATCTATGTAAAGTTAGCTCAACTTTCAAAATTAGAACAAGAGTAAGATGAATAATATGGAGGGTTGTGTTAGCACTGATAATCACCCTCATATTGCAAGAGGATAATCCCAGCACCCATTAAATAGGTTTGTGAATGTATATTAATGATAGAAGTTCAAATGGATAAAACTCGGCATAGAAATGTTTTAACACAGAAAGTCTAGGCTAGTATGCATAAGCAAATGAGGTTTTGACTAAATTCAGTCAATGGTTTAAGAATAAAAGTGGGTATATGGAAGACTTGGTGAGGAAGGTGGATAGGTCTGTTAATGATCACAATAATGAAGGGAAATAAACAGTGGCACTTTCAGCATCATTCACATATATGAGAAACACAGAGACAGATATTTCCCAAGGAAACCCATGCAAGGTAAAAACCTCTTTTTCTTTATATGATAATTAATGGTTACATT
>SNQJ01S0028533.1:281334-303989 GCA_010110895.2 Picea sitchensis | reverse complement strand
GTGTATGAATGGATGTGGAGAAGAACTATTTCCTATTCCTTCTCATGAATGGATGCAGTAACGAGTAAGAGCTATTAAATATATTGATAAGTTATCTGATGCAATGTTTTACAGTTCTTTCTTTAATGATGAAAATGAATATTTGTGTTATTATGTGATTGATGATTAGAGTTGAGTGAATTATTTTACTTATCCTTGTTTATCACATGCATTTTTTCTTCTGCTAATTCGTATCTTAGTCAATAATTGGAATATTCACATGGTTAATGTATTAGTACTAGGCATGTGGTATACGATCATTATCTGCATGCTAGGGTGTAAGGGTTATCCCAAACCCAGCCTCCTCTCCAATAGTTTAAGTTTGTTCCCATTTGTTGCCTAGTTGGTTTATACCGGCTTTCCATCTTATACCAATCACAGCAGAAACAAAATAAAAAAAGAGAATGTCTAAACTAAAGCAGAGGCCTTCACAAGAAAACATAAATCCCATCGATTAATAATCTGGATCACAAGATCTGGAGAACCATTCCACTATTAGACGTTGCAGATTTTAATTGGGCCTTGGTGGCGCATTTGGTTCATGTTGTTAAGTTAAATGGATTTAGGACCCATCAACAGAATTGGCACTAGAAGTAGGGTCTAAAGAATGAATGGTTGAATATATATTCCATATAATATTTCAAACAGTTTGTAGATTCAAAATAGCCCACATGCATGGCTAGTCATTCCCAAGACAGCCCACACACACTGAGTACTCCTGAAACGAGTGACTCACCCCAATCCGAGGAAGAATTTGTGTTCCTTGATATACCTTAAGCTCTTCCTCATGAGGAATTAAATCAATTTAGAATAATCACAAGAGAATATGCCCAACAGATCGGTGTGTTGTCCTTAGCTTCGATACTTCCTCAAAGACAAAAAATAAGCAGACTAGTGGTTGACACCCCCGAACAGGTTTTTGTGCACATATTAGAATACCTAATAGATTTCACAATCATCGAAATCGAACACCCTCTAAATATAATCCCTGAAACGCTAGCCGGCAACATCTCTGAGCCAGTTGATTTTTCGAAAGAGGAGAAGTTTAACTCAGGATCTGAAGATATGGAGGACAACAATGACCATGATCAAGAAAGGGGAAACCCACCACAGAGAAATCAACCTTGGTTGGCTAGAGACGGTTTGGCCATCCCAGGGTGAGTCCATAACCTTCCCCGACATCCAGAGAAGTTACTTCCTAAGTTTGATCTCGAGACCTCGGGATTTCCTGAAGATAATATCAAGAAATTCATATTGGCTATCAAACTAATGAATGTCCAGTATGAATACATAGTTTGCAGGTTGTTCCCCTATAGTTTCGATAATTTAGCTTCCACGTGGTATTTTAACTTACCTGTAGGATCCATAACTAGTTGGACGAAGTTTCAAAAGGATTTTTTAGATCAATTTGAAGAAGAGACTACTACAGGAGCTCTGATGGTTGAGTTCTTCACCGCCACCATGAGTTCGAAGGAAAGGGTCAAAGAATTTAACCAAAGAATTACCACTATCTTAAACAAATTCCAGTCGGAAGTTAAACCTACTCAGGATTTGCAAATTGAAGTATACTCTAATGCTCTCCCAGCTTCTATTTCCATGTTTTTGAAGAGGGTTTCCAAACTAACCCTAGCTGAGAATTTTGAAGAAGCCAAACGATTGAATTCCAAATGAAAGGATGCAAATAAAGTCAGGTCTCCTTAGTCAAGAAATAAGATCAACCCTCTCCCCAGAGAGGGCTATTTATCACTAGACCCCTAGGGAAACAAGTAGAAAAATCTTATAAAAATGGAAGTGGGGACATAGAGGATCTACAACGCATGGTTAAGAAGTTATCTAACGAAATCATAGACATGAAAAGAAGTGTCAGGGAGGGAAACCAAGGCCAAAGGCCCTATAAAACTTTCTTTAAAAGGAACCCACCATTCAAAGCAATTGAACCTCCCCCGACTAACTTAAATATCGATTTGGGAAATGTATCATATGATTCTTTCTGTGCTTATCACCAGGAAAACCACTCTGAAAGAGACTTCCCTCAATGGGTGCATGCCATGAATTTGATGTCCAATCAGTTTCTAGACGAAGTCTTCCTGACCGAACAACCAAGTGGTTTAGTTATGAATGTGACTGACTAGGAAGAGATTGATCCACCAGAAGATACAACCATGTTGATATGGGATCCTGACTTGATCATGCCTTCCAAAGACTTATTTGAGTCTCAAGAACCACCCATTGAAACCTTGGTTGTGAAAACACGAAGTAGGAGTCAACCTGTCTCAAACGACCTTATTTCTATGCAAATGTTGAGAGGAAGATCAACTCTCGATCACTGGAAAGCACCTTTTTCTCCCCGTAAGAACCCTATAAGCATCCATACCTGAGAATCACCCAAGATGGATTACAACGTGGTTGAAGATATAAAGAAGTTGAAGTCTAATATATTAGTTATGGACATATGTAGAATCCCTCAACAAAAGGACTTCTTTCTACAATCTTTGAAATTAGTAGAAAATCCTACGACAAGCACTGACCCAGGAAGGAATCTTTCTCCCACAGATCTAGTGAATAAACCAATTGTGAACGCATGCTCTAAAGATAAGAAGGGAAAACCTTTTGTCCCATCGTTCCTTTTAATGTTTGAAGTTTTCAACAGGAACCTCCACAATTTTTTGGTTGATTCAGGAGCATCTTCCAATGTTATGCCCTTGTCTATTTGCAAAAAATTAAATGTCGTTCCTCTCAAAAGCGATAAACATGTAATACAACTAGACAGAACCCAGGTCAAATTCATGGGAGAACTCAAAGATGTAATGATCAGAATAGCAACACATCCTAAGTTTTTGCAAGTGATTGACATCATTGTGGTAGATATCCTAGAAGATTATGGGTTACTACTAAGCCAAGATTGGTCTAAGAATTTAAATGGATACTTTAGTATAGATTGGGCACACCTTTGGCTACCATTGAAGGGATAAAAAAATATGATCAGAATTGATAGGGAAAGGTATCTGAAACATACTGGCACTGACCTAGAAACCCTAAACAAACCCTCATCGATAGATTTCCATGTGCTAGGAAATTATTCATGTGATTCCTACTTTGGAAAATTATCCCCTCTTTCATATGATGTCCTTCTCACTCAGAACTCCAAAATGATTTTTCAGGAGGATTTGTCGACAACGGCAGAAGAACCCTCTTCGGCCAAGAACCTACGTTAGAAATCACAGAACTAGCAAGAGGAAAAGAGGAAAGTAATAGGGAAGGGGAAGCAAATACATGTTTCCCACAAGTTTTGACCCTATATTTGATGGAACTAAATCACAAGAAGGGTCAAGGGAAGGGTGCATCCTCATTGATCCTAAAGGTAAATGACATTTCCGGTCTTGCAGACTAGAATTCGAATGCAAAAATAATACTGTCGAGTATGAAGCTTTAGTACAGGGGATAAAGAAAGCCATAGACTTATATGTCCAAGGATTAAATATTTTCGCAGACTCTGAAATCATTTTCAGACAAATAAGGAATACTATACATTGCAATTCTCCACACCTGAAGACTTACCAACAGGAAGTGCACAAGTTAATAGATCATTTTGAAGCTTTCAACATTACAACAATTCCCAGACCGAAGATCATTCTTGCTTATTCTTTGGCCATCGTTGCCTCAATAATATCACCTCTAGAGGATTATGAAGCTTCTCAGTTCATTGTAGAAATGTTATATAAACCCTTTGTGCCCAACAATATTTCTAATTGGAAGGTTTTTGAGGGATATTAACAGATTATAAACTTTTTGACTAATCGGGACAATTTCAAATATTTGGCCATTGATGATGAAGAATTCCAGGAACAGTCGATGGAAATCGACCTTCATGTAAGTCATATGATCGAAAAATCAAAGCCTCACATGATACCGAAGGGGATAGCCAACTTAGAAAACCTTTTTGATATAAAGGAACGATTCAAGTGGCCCAAAAACGCTAAGACCGGTAGTTCCTATCCCATGCATGAATCTATAAATCTAGGAACCCCGGAAAACCCAAAAAACGTAAACCTCAGCAAAACCATATATAAATAGGAAAGGAAGGCCTATCTAAAAATCTTTAGACAATATCAAGATGTCTTTGTGTGGTCCTACCGAGATCTAAAAACTTATCATAATTGTATCATTCAACACATTATCCCATTAAAACCTAAAGTGAAACCCTTCCAACAAAATCTTTGAAAGTATCACCCTTCCGTGGAACCTCTCATGTGTCAGGAGTTGAAGAAATTGTTAGATGCTAAAACTATCTTCTAGGTTAGACATTCTTCATGGGTAGTTAATTTGGTTCCTGTAAGGAAAAATCCTGGGGAGATTCGCCTATGCGTAGATTTCGGAAACCTCAATAGAGCTTCAGAAAAGGACAACTACCCAATCCTGCCAATGGAACATCTCTTGCAGACCATGGCTGGCTCTGAGATTTTCTCTTTGTTGGACAGTTTCTCAGGTTACAACCAGGTTCTAGTTTCAGAAGAATATCGTTTAAAAACTACCTTCTGAACCAAGTGGGGAAATTTCATTACAAACGCGTGCCCTTTGGTTTAATCAATGTAGGAGCAAACTTCTAGAGGGCCATGGATGTATATTTTCAGGTACTAATCAGCAAGTGTGTACTAGTTTACTTGGATGACGTTATTGTGTATTCAAATAATAGAGAAGATCGCATCCAACACTTAACCCAGATTTTTGAAAGGTGTAGGAAATATGATATATCCTTAAACCCTAAGAAACCTATTTTTATTGTCGAGGAAGGTAAGCTGCTAGGCCACATTATATCTCAAGCAGGCATTCTCATAGACCCATAAAGGATTAAGGCTATAGTGCAACTTCCATTTCCTCACAACAAGAAAGTTATGCAGTTGTTCTTCGGAAAATCAATTTTGTGAGAAAGTTCACTCCCGATTTCGCGAAAACTATCAAACCCTTACAAAATATGATTCATAAAGATGTCAATTTTAAGTGGGATGATGAAAAAAAAAAATCCTTCAGCGATATTAAGACTGGTATATCTCAATCCCCCATGTTGTGAGCACTAATTTCAACAAAGATTTTTTTCTCTATACTTTCACCTATGATCAATCGTTAGTTGTAGTTTTGAATCAGTTGTAGTTTTGACTCAGAAGGATGATGACAACAATGAGGATCTGGTGTCATTCATGAGCACTAACCTCCAACAAGTTGAACTAAATTATACTACTATATATAAATAGGATTATGTGGTTTATAAAGCAGTAAAAATTTTCAGATCTTTCATCCTCAAGAACCATATATATATAAATAGGATTATGTGGTTTATAAAGCAGTAAAAATTTTCAGATCTTTCATCCTCAAGAACCATACCAAAGTAATTGTGTCAACTGGCAACCATCCCTACTTACTTAGCAAGATATGGGGAAAGAAGAGGGACCTCGATGGAAGTAGTCCAATAATTCTGATCTATAATTGACAAAAGAATTGTGTTAAGGCCTAACCCACATAGGTAGATTAATGTATTCGATGTAATAAAGGTCAATATTAATAAGACCTTTCAATAAAAATAGAATAAAGTGGATGTAAGAACATCCATTAGAGCTTCCGCTTCTAGAAGGATCTTCCCTAGATGCTTCTTTTAGTATAAATAATGAGTCGAGGGTATGAGAACCCTAGCTTGATATTATTGTAACAGAGCACGCTCGACTGGAGGTTGCCTCAAGAGGCCCGCGGAACATTGCTATCCTAATCAAGTGCTATTTCGCTCAAGTGCTATTTCCGCCATATTTCAGATATCATTTCTCGCGGTATTGTGAAGATTAGGCCGGATATTTCACCTATTCTCATATTTCTAGCATTTCTTACTGCTCGCATATTTTATATATCCGGCATTCAAGTGGTATCGAAAGCACTTTCCTTGGCGCGTAAATTGTGGGTATTTTTTCGTGGTAGAGACGTGATTCGAATGGCCTTTAAGCCACGACGATCCGGCTGTTATCGCCGCGATAAACCTCAAGGGTATAGGATTCACACTCAGGAAATAAGTGGTTCTGGCGACGCTTGTTACACAATTTTGTAACCCCGCGGTACCCCCTTCGAAAGTGGTAGCGATCGGGACAAAGACTGCGGTAACGACCGGCCTAGATTAAGCTCCTGTAGATAAACTCCATTCCACGGACGCTATAGTGTCACCGGTGAACGACTCTGAAGATAATTTCTAGTACCCTGGGTAGTCGGGTAGTACTAAGGGCATGGTCTAGCCTCCTTAGTTAGTGCCCGAGATATTGGGTCGAGTACTACCGTTGGACTTCCGGTGACGTATATCGAGAGCTATACAAACTCCTCGTCAGAACCTCAATACCTAACCTTGGGAACATAAACAAGCACTTAAATCAGTTATAATGCATGATCTATTAACCCGCGATCTCAGACTGGGTTGCTAAGTAAATATTCTCCGGGTCAGAATTTGGGGATCTCAACAATGCAACATTCTTCGTGACTAAAGCAACCCCCAAATTGTGAAAAAAAAAAAAAAAAAAAGAGTATAGAAATTTTTACCATTATTTGAGACCCATTCCATTAGACTCATCTCTTCGGCCTCATCACTTTCCCCCATATCATTTTTCTCTAAAAATTTCTGACCCCCGCCCCACACCCCTTTGCATAACCATCCATTTTTTCACCATTATTTGAGACCTCTTCCATTAGGACACCATCTCTTCACTCTTATCACTTTCATCCATATCATTTTTCTCTAAAAAAAAAAAAAAAAAAAAAAAAAAAAAATCGACCCCACCTCGCCTCCCTTTCTACCAATCTCGTCATCATGGCCCATACCCGTAACCAAGAACTAGAGTCTCGCTTCAACACCTCGCAACATGGTTTCATTTGAGACCCAACAATAGTGTAAACAACCTACCTACTATTGCCTCCCCCGCGGATGCCTCCCTCGAATGCATCGCCCGTGAAGCCGCGGCACCGCAATGGCGGAAGTCATAAATGAAATTGAATCTGTCGTTGTAGCGCTTTGCACCAAACTCAAAATCCTTCTTGATGACTCTTTAGATGATGCATCTAAAAAGACTCAAGGTGAAACCTCTTCCCATTCCTTTTCAACCACATCACTTTCAACTGGACATACATCCACCCGTGGATGTAACTAAATTTGATACCGACCCCACCGGTTGGGTCACCCAAATGGAACATTATTTCTCCTCTACAACATTGCTGCATGACCGCCAAACTTCGTGACATGGTGTTCTCCATCTTGACTGCAACGCTGGTACGGTGGTACCGAGAAAAGCTTCCCCGCCAAGGGTATATTGTTTCGACCCAATTTGTTGCCGAAGCTTTGGCGAACGCTTTGACATCAATAACCAACCATTTGGGCCGCTTGGACCAAATTGAAGCAATCGCACAAATAAGATTTCATAGTCAGATTCAGGCCCGCTTTTCGAACAGAGGGCATGATCGATGCCTTTTTTCAAGAGTGTTTACCGGCCTCAAGGAGGAGGTTAGGCCCATGTCCTCATGTAATTCTAATTTGCACACGGTGGAGGCTACCAAAGCCACAAAGAAGCACAACAAATTGTTTCCTCTCAAAACCGTAGTTTCCTTTTTCCCGCCAAGACTAAACCAAGAACCCCACTACCTCTCGCTCTAAAATCCAAAACTCAATTCTAGTCGGGAATGGCTGAAAAGACAACTCAAAGGCCTCTCGTTATAACCGGTGGATGACAATATCTCTCTCGTGTGCCACAAATGTAAGGAACAAAATCTCTTTATGGCCATCTCTCGATATTCAAGAAGACATGATGACACTTCCCCTGTTCCAAAATCACCCGAGACTTCTGAAACAAACCCTCTTTCCGACCCTCCCGTAAGAACCATCATTTCCTCAACGCCTCACGGCCGCCTAATAAACTCTCAAGTTAACGGCTATATCAAATAAGCACCGAAAAGTCATCATCTTGGTTGATAGTGGCGCCCTCCACAACTTTATTCATCACGTGATTCTCAAGAAACCCAATCGCTATATCCATGCCGTTATAATAATTTCCAACCAATGATTGCCAATGGGGCTCTATGAAATGGAGGGCGCCAGGAAAATGTGCGCCTCCAAATAGGTGACTCAACCTCAAATCTCATATGTTTGCTAGTGACATTGGAGGTTGCGACATCGCGGTCGGGTTTCGAATGGCTCAGAACCTTTGGGTCCCATTCTCATGGATCTCAAATTTAACCATGCAATTTGACCATATGCCATTAAAACATAAATTTAAGTATCACCAAGGGTTCTCCCCCGGATCTCTGTGGCTTCTCATCGCATGGAGAAATTGCTCAAAAAGGTCATTCTGCGTCATAGCCCAACTCCATGCCATTCAAGCCACCGAGATCCCACCTGCGGCTCCCCAAGACCTCCAAGCCATCTTGTCTAAATATCAAACAGTATTCTCCACTCCACAAGGACTTCCCTTCCCCGCTGCATCCATGATCATTCCATTCCCCTTGTCCCCTGAAGCCTTCCCCCAAACATACGCCCATATCACCACCCCTTGCTCCAAAATGAAATTGAAAATGGTCGAGGAACTCCTCATCACGGTGGTCATTCCGTCTCTAGCATCGAAACCTTACTCCTCTCCTGGCCATCATGGTCTTAAAGAGTAGGTTAGTTCCATGACAGGTTCCCGACTCACAGGCTCCTCAATAAACTCACCATCAAAGACAATTCCCCATTCCTGGGCCATCGATGACCTCCTCGATGAACCGAGTGGTGCCCAATTCTTCACCAAATAAAACTATGATCTTCGGCCGCTATCACCAGATCCGTATGAAGAGTTCGACATTCCTAAGACGGCCTTTCACACTCAAGAGGGCCACTACTTAATTTGGTCATGCCTTTGGGTTGTGTAACGCTTCCTCCACCTTTCTTGAGCCTCATGAACCATGTATTTCGGCCTTTCTTCACATTTTGTCCTAGTTTTCTTTGATCGATATCCTCATATATAAGACATGGAAAGACCATCCGACTCATGTGGGATAAAGTCCTCACTCCGCCGCCATTAATTCAGCTTTTCCTCAAACAGTCTCAAATGTGCTTTTGGTGCATCCAAGTCAATACTTGGGTCATCTAGTGTGGGCAAGGATGGCGTCCGGTGGACCCGAGAGATTGAAATAGTAAGATTGGCCGATCCTAAGACTCCTCAAAGCTCAAGTGCGGATTTTTGGCCTCACTGTGATAATATCGCAAGTTCACAAGAACTATGGAAAGATTGAAAAGCTCGACTCAGCCTCTTAAGAAGAACTCCTTCACTTGACCCCACCGATCAAGATTTTCAAACTTTAAAGATGGCCATGTGTACCACTCCGGTTCTGTCTCTCCGTGACTTCACAAAGACATTTGTGTTGAATGCGACGCATCGTGAAAGGAATTGGTGTCGCCCTTATGCAAGAGGGTCGGACCTTTGGCCTTCACCAGCAAAACAACCGGTCCAAAAGAATTTGGGAAAACTCATTTATGAAAAAGAAATGTTGGCCATTCCGCATGCAGTTGAATTATGGCATGCTCCATTCTTGGGCAACGATTCCAAATTAAGATGTGTGATCATCATCAAAGCCTCAAGTCTTTTCTCGAACAATGCATTTCCTCGTCAGAGCAACAAAATGGGTCACTAAGCTCTTTGGCTAAGTGATTATGAGATAATTCTATGAAGAAGGGCAAAGACAATGTAGTGGCAGATGTAATCAGTCTGTGAAATATGAAGACCTAAGGATCCCTTTTTTCTTTCCTTCATTGTACCAGAGTGGCTACAAGTCAGTAACCAAGAATGGCCGCAAGACCCCAAAACTTCGCATCTAACTCAGCAACTGCAGAACAAAGCGCAGTTCCCTGTGGTACCTCGCTTCAGATGAGCTTCCGATACAGCAGTCGCTTGTATTTAAGTAAACAATCTAAGCTCAAATCCATCAGACCGGCTCCTCAGCTTCATGCTACACCCAATACAGGCACCTCGTGGTTCACTAAAAACATATGACGAAGTTAAACGCCTTTTTCTCGATGTATGAACAGACATACGCCGCTTGTGGTCAATGTGAGGTATGCTAACGCAACAAGGGAGAAACAAATAAATTCCAGTACACTCCAACCGCCTAATTCCTATATTTGGAAGGATATATCTATGGATTTTATTACAGTTTACCCAAATCGTGGAATAAATCGCTGATAATGGTAGTGGTCGATCGCCTCCAAGTATGCCCATTTTTGTCCCTTACCTCACCCATTTATCGTGATCTACTAAGTGGCTCAACTTTCATGGATCAGTTCTTCAAACTTCATGGCATGCCAAAATCCATTGCTTCGATCGAGACCTAACTTTCACAAGGCAATTTTGGCAAGAACTTCTAGTTACAAGGCACAATAATTGTATCTCAGCTCAACACTCTTTATCATCCCTATACTGATGGTCAAAATGAAGTCGCCAACAAGTGTTTGGAAACCTATCTCACAGGTTCTTTTGCATCGAAAACAACACCCGGCTCTTCAATGGTTACCCCTCAATAATGGTGGTGGTAATAACACTACATACCATACAAACACCGCATGACCTTTGAAGCAGCTTTTATGGACGTATTCGTCAGCCTTTCCCACTTACCGTACCTCGGTTGTCCAGTACGACCACACACTTCATAAACCGGTGCGATATCCTTCAGACTTTAAAGAGAACTCGTCATGGCCCGTAACGAATGAAGCAACAAGTGCATCAAGGTCGCTTCTGAACGACACCTAGAAGGGGATCAGGTGTTTCTGCTACTACAACCATATAAGAAAACTCTCAAGGCAGACAAGAGGCTAGCACCTAAATTTTATGGTCTCCACACGCCTCTAAAGCGCAGGGATAAGTTGCATATCGCTTAGTCTCCCACCCAACAATGGGTTACATCCCTGCTTTTCTAAGCTGTCTCCTCATGGAATAGAAGGTGATTGGAACCAAAAGCAACTTCAAACCAACCTTCCAGAGTTAGCGTAAGAAGGATCCATTTGGCTACAAACTGTGGCGCTTTGGACCGAGGGAGGCTGCCTCGCTGGGCCAAATAACCATCAAGGAAGTGTCAGTAAAGTGGAAAGATATGACTACAGCAGATTCCACTTGGGAACCAAATACCATTCTGGAGCAGCTCGACATCTCAATCCTCGAGGACAAGGTTGTTTTAAGGGGGCTGACAATGTTAAGGTCCCAACCCGCACATAGGTAGATTAATGGTTCTGGATGTAATAAAGGTCATTAATAAGACCTTCAATAAAATAGAATATATGGATGTAAGAAGACTTCCATTAGAAGCTTCTTCTAGAAGGATCTTCCTAGATGCTTCTTTAAGTATAAATAGAGTCGAGGGTATGAGAACCCTACTTGGATATTATTGTAACAGAAGGCCAAGCCGATTGAGGTTGCCCTCAAGAGGCCTCGTGGAACATTGCTATCCTAATCAAGTGCTATTTCGCTGTTCAAGTGCTATTTCTGTTGCTATTTCGTATATCATTTCTGTGTATTGTGAAGATTATGCTGGATATTTCACTGTTATTCTATTATTTCTAGCATTTCGTTTCTGTTCTGCATATTTTATATATCTGGTATCTTGCAAATTGACACCTTGCTCATGCTGGAGGAAGAAAGGGAGAAAGCTAAATCAAAATTCATAGCCCACCAACAGATAGTTAAAATATGGTTTGACAAGCATAAGGTTAAAGAGATGAATTTTGAAGTAGGAGACTTAGTATTTAAATGGGATAGAGAAAATGAGACTAAAGGGAAACATTTTAAGTTTCATAACCTATGGCTCGGACCTTTTCAGGTGGCTGAGAATATTGGGGCAGGCACTTATCGGTTACAGAATCTAAGCGGGAAAACTGAGGCCCTCCCAGTGAATGTCCAAGCCCTACAACAATACTTGCATTAATATATATATATATATATATATATATTATGTTTTGCATTTGTATTTTCATGATTTTTTGTCTAGCTAGGTCGATTGTGAAATGCATTTTTTGTTTTCTTTTGCTATTTGGAATTCTGTGCTTTTGAAGATTGTTTTTAGCAAGAAAATGGTTGACCCCAAATCATGTGATATAGAAAACTCTCTTCCTAACTCGTCGCTCACATACAAAAACGAGAAGTGTGGGGGAACCTGCAATTGTTTCGAGGGGCTCTCTATCTAACCTGCACAGAAAAAAAACTTTGGAGAAATGTCAGAAGTGTCTGCTTAGTGGTTTGGTAAGACCTTAAGGGAAAGAAGGAAAGTTGGAAAGTTCTACATGCACCTCATAGACATAGCTAGTAAGTTTCACCTTAACCATCTCATCTTACAAAATAACAGATGTCATCCTCTCCCACTCGCTTAGGGAGTTATACCAAAATAAAAGTCAACTATATAAAATGAACTCACAGTAGGGGAGGGTATGCAGATATCTTCGTCAAGGATATGGATTCTCACTGGCAGTGAAGTATGGTTTGTGACATCGGGGTGACTCCGTTGGGGATATGGACACTCGTTGGTAGTGGAGCAACACCATAGAAAGTGAGTAAAGGTAACTAAAGGCTCTGTGCCATTGAATTCTCTACTAGACTCTTGTCAAAAGAGAGCATGAGTCAGGGTTACAGGAAATGAAGGAGGAATAAAGGTTGAAAACCCCACAGGCAGACCCGAAGGCATCAACTAGAGAACTTCAAATACAAGGGTAAAAGAGGCTCTGATTTAAACCTAGTTAAGTTCTCCACCAGCTTTTGCATCAGTCGAGCCTGAAGGAGGAACACAGATTCTTCTTTCTCCCAGTAAGTCACCATTTTTTGAGCACTCAACACACCCTAAAAAGCCTATGTCGAATTTTACTTTTTGGGTACCACTTGATCTTTCGCACTGTCTAATTTGATTTCATTATGAAAAATGTGTCTTTTTCTTATCATTTTTTACTCTCATTAAGTCTTCCAAAGTTTTCTTGAATCTATGAAAACTCATGAATTAAAAAAGACTTAACACTTAACAAAGAATCAACAACCATAACACTTCCCCCCGATGCACTCAAAGATTCAGCATCAGAAGGAATTAAAGGATGAAATAAAATCACTCAAAAACAACAGTCGTTGAGCACCGATCTTCATCGGCATCGACAAAAGGAAGTTTTCTTTCACGACAAGCATCATACAAGAATATCACCGACAAACGATCCCCTTCGGTGTCGGTAAAAGGAGAAAAGAGTAAATGTTAAATGAAGAAAGAAATGATATCATCGATAGATGATACCCGACGCGCTTAGAAAAATTGGAGAAGATAAAATCGTGATGAAAATTCGGACTATTCTAAAGTTTTCTCTGATCACCAACTTCTGAAACATTTTTCGGCATCGGGATTTTTTAGAACGCTAAAACAAAGGAAACTATGCATAGTTTTATCCCCGAACATCGATCCCCAATACCTTTTCGGCATCAGCAGTCCTAGGTTTAATTTAGAGTGCACAACATGAACAAAGTCTTGAGTCTGACCATTACCCGCAAGCTAAGTCATCGGTAGTCATTGTCACATATCCTGAGCCAGTTGTGCCTCGTCAGCACCGTACGGAGAATTCGATTGGCGTTGGAGGTTTTTCGCAAAACACAAAGTAACTGAGAGCACCAATAAGTATAAATTCGGGGCTAACTTGCAAGAAATACGGTCTATCTGAATGATGCAAACAAGGGGCACTGCGCAGTGAATCCCAGGCTCGAAAATACATTCTAAATCAAGCAAGAAAAGTATGGACAAAGAACACAGGAGATACATACACAAAGAAAAGAAACGATGCATACAACTGCTACAACCAGAATCCTTTTGTCAAAGTTTCAAGACTTTATATTAGATTTCCAACGAGCTCAGATTACATACAAGATACATTGTCTATACCTTTTGTCCAACCAGCCCGGTTTACATTAAGAGCATGAAAATTTTCAAAAAAATATCAAGATTTGAGCTACGTCTGAGAATACAAAATAGACTTCGTTAATCATGCCTCTTCTACATGCTGACAAGGTCCGCGCGGACTTTCTCCCCAGCTGCTTTGAGTTCCCTGAGATGTTTTCATATTTTGTTCTTCCGACACCCTTTGTGTTTTGCGCAACTACATGATTGTATCTTGTGCTTCCCGGAGTTGTCTCTTGAGCCATGTCATGTTCCCTTCACGACCTTGTGATGCCAACACCTCAAGGGTATTTTCCACCAATTTTCATCTTAATTCTCTATTTTCCTGGTAAATTTCAGCAATGATAAGTTGTGCATGCTTTAGCTATTGATTCGGTTCTCAAACGTTAGAACCCGTGGCACCCATCCTCCTCGTTCTACTCCCTCTTCCCTGAATTATGGTTTCGATAGGCTCTAGATGGATAGCGCACATAATTAATTCCTCGGTGACCTATCTTGCTTATGTCTCGCTCGGGATTTGGTTTTCCCAAGCTTCC
This sequence comes from Picea sitchensis, assembly GCA_010110895.2. Taxonomy (NCBI): domain Eukaryota; kingdom Viridiplantae; phylum Streptophyta; class Pinopsida; order Pinales; family Pinaceae; genus Picea; species Picea sitchensis. The sequence continues at coordinate 289,458 of SNQJ01S0028533.1, read as the reverse complement.
TTATTCTTCCTTGGCCTTCCCCTTCTCTGGGGTTTTTGTTGTTGGGGGAGCATGGATTCCAATGTCCTTCCTTTTGGCACAACTTCTTCCACATTGGCCTCCAAACGATGTGATACCATTGTTTTCACGCACATGTAGGAACCTCCCTTTGAAGCCTCGGGAATGCCCACTATGAGTAAGAATGAATCCCAAGCGCTTTGGGGCTCAAACCTTGTGCTTCGGCTGCTTCACAGGCCCCATATTATGTTTTGAGGGGTTTCCATGGTGTGACAATGTTTCTGTCTTATGCGTGGGGAACTTGACGAGGGCCCAAAGAGAAAAATTTTGATCAGACTGGTCTCGCACGACGAATTACCAACAGTCAAAAAGCTCGGCTGGTGAGTAGAACACATGCAGAACATATAGAATTTATAACAGAGTGGGCAGTGGGTGAAATGTGCCAGGGAACACTGGATTCATGGCGACTGGATGTTTTGAAGAAAACTAAAGGTTTTATGTGGTACATCTGTGCAACGAGTATATTTCGGGGCGTGTGAGATACAACCAATAGGAGTTGCAGACGGTGTGTGGTATGATCAACTTGATTTTCCAATCCCCCAGCCTTAATGATGAGTTGATGATGGTTGGTGCACTTGTTTATGCAACTTTTGTTTAAACAACTTTCCTCTACCTTATGACATGATCCGACTCTTTTGGAACATACTCGTACTTTCAGCACATGTTTGGATTTGACATCCTTTCCAGAATCCAAGGGCCAACCGGCCACTGGTGTGACTTCAACTCTCATATTTTTTTTGTACCTGATCTTTCATTCTGTGGCATGCAAATGTAACCCACCCTAACTAGAGAAAAAAAATGACAATGCTAACAGAAGCGGTGCAAACAATTCGAAAGATTGCATGGATCCTGTAAGTATCAAACAACTAGGTTTAGCAAGATTTACAGGTATGTACCAGTCTGGATTTTTCACGCTTACACTTTATACATATATTTTACCAAGTGTTTTTCTATACACAGTCTCTAAATGATTTTTATTTTGATTGCAAGAAATATGCCTCTGAGTATTGAGAAAGAATGACTCAGGAGCCTCATCGAAAGATTCAAGAAAATGGGTCAAGTGCGAGAGGAGATGAGTCAAAATCAACAAGGCAGTGAAGGATATCAGACTCCCCGCATTCGTCACACCCGATGACTTCAGCGACTTGCACATCATAATCAAATCGCACACCGAGAAAGATTCATCATGGGAAAAAGAAATAGTAAAGGTTACAGACACAAGAGATCCAAGTCAGGTGTGACAGTTTATGGAACACCTGATCAAAGCTCAGTCTATGTTGCAACAGTTAAGTGCCAGTCTGGTCAAGTATCAGGCACATGTGGTAGAGATAAGAGAGATTTATGCAGCCCCGATGGAACAACACAGATTTCTATACGCCCACACTTGTGAGGAGTTGTTCATCAATTGGTCAGAATATGAGAAGAATGACCCATTTAAAGTGATATATTGAGATGACTCCTAGACAAACTGATAGGAGAGAATGCCACGTGGTGAATTTTGTTTTACTTATCTACACTTTAGCCATTATTTTTAGTTAATTTTATGTTATAAATAATATCATCGACCAATTAGTTAAGGGTCGATGGTTTTCGCAAGAAAATCTTATTTCTGGTTTTGTTAAGAATTATTTTGAAGCTACCTTTAATTGAAAAGTCCTTCTAGACCAAAGACAAGTTTATGTTTTCATCAAATGCATGTATGACTGGATGTGGAGAAGAATTATTTCCTATTCTATCTCATGAATGGATGTAGTAACGAGTAAGAGATATTAAATCTATTGATAAGTTATCTGATGCAATGTTTTACAGTTCTTTGTTTAATGATGAAAATGAATCTTTGTGTTATTATGTGATTGATGATTAGAGTTGAGTGAATTATTTTGCTTACCGTTTTTTATCACATGCATTTTTTCTTATGATAATTTGTATCTCAATTAATAATTGGAATATTCACATGGTTAATGTATTAGTACTAGGCCTGTGGTATATGATCATTGTCTACATGCTAGGGTGTAAGGGATATCCCAAACCCATCCTCCTCTCCAGTAGTTTAAGTTTTTTCCCATTTTTTACCTAGTTGGTTTATACCGACTTTCCATCTTATACCAGTCACACTAGAAAGAAAATACAAAAGGAGAACATTTGAACCGAAGGAGAGTCCTTCACAAGAAAACCTAAAGCCCATCGATTAATCAGACGGATCACAAGATCTGGAGAACCATTCCACTATTAAACACTGCAGAGTCTAATTGGGCCTCGGTGGTAGGTCTAGTTCCTGTTGTTGAGTTAAAGGGATTTAGGACCCATCAACAAGTGGAAATGGAGAAAAACTGCTTGCCAAGGGTATGTTGCTTGGACACACTTTGTGGAAGAGATTTATGAACGCTTTGACATTGATACCAACCATTTAGGACATTTGACAAAGTTGAAACAATATAGCAGAGTGGAACACTTTATAGATGCTTTTGAGTGATTGGTTTTCCATACAGAGGGCATGTCTGATGCTTTTTTTAGAGAATGTTTTATCAATGGCGTCAAGGATGAGATCTGTGCCCATGTCCTCATGGCTCAGCCTCAGAGTTGGGTGGAGGATACTAAAGGAGATAAGGAATCACAACAGGTTGTCTCTTCTCAAAATCAGAACCCTCCTTTATTCCTCGCACTAAACCAGTAAATCCCACTCCTTTTACTCCACTAAAGATCCAAAAATTGACCAGGGCCGAAATGGTTGAACGCCAACTCAAAGGCCTTTTTTATAATTGCGATGACAAATATTTTCAGGGAAACAAGTGTAAGGAACAAAATCATTTTATGGCCATCTCGGAGGATGTTTCAGAACAGGATGTTGAATCTCCCCTTGTGTCTGTGTCACCTGAACCCATTGACATAATCCCTCCCTCAAACCCTCCCAAAGTAGAACCAGTCATTTCTCTAAATTATCTCACTGGCTTCTCTTCTCCCCAAACCCTCAAGCTAATTGGTTACATCAAGCATAGGAAGGTCATCATTCTTTTTGATAGTGGAAGCACCCATAATTTTATTCATCGTTGCATTGCCCAAAAAACTAATTGCTATATCTGTGCAGTCAATAATTTCCAAATCATGATTGCCAATGGAAGGTCCATGAAATTTGGAGGGCGTTGTGAAAATGTGTGTCTCCAAATTGGTGACTACCACCTGAACTATCATATGTTTTCTATCGACATGGGCGGTTGTGACATTGTGTTGGGCGCAAAATGGATAAGGAATTTGGGTCCCATTCTCATGGATTTTAAGGAATTAACCATGCAAATAGACCAGGAGGGCCAACAATATAATTTCCAAGGAATCACTATCAGTTCCACAGAGAGAATTATTTCCCATTGGATGGAAAAGATGCTCAAAAAATTTCATTCTGGCGTTATTTCCCAACTCCATGCCATACAAGCAACTGAGACACCCTTTGTGTCGCAGGACCTCCAATCCATCATCTCTAAACATCAAGTTATTTTTTCCACTCCCCAAGGATTCCCTCTTCCCGTGGTGTTCATGATCATTCCATTCACCTTGTCCCAGGAAGCCTTACTCCCAATATCTTTCCCTATCATCACCCCTTTTCCCAAAAAAATGAAATTGATAAAATGGTTCAAGAACTGCTCAACGCAGGTGTTATCTGCCCTAGTACAATTCCCTACTCTACTCATGTGGTCATGGTCCTTAAGAAAGAAGGTTCTTGGTGCATGTGTCCTAACTTCCGCACCCTCAAAAAACTCACCATTAAAGCCAAATTTCACATTCCTATCATTGATGACCTCTTGGATGAATTGAGTGGTGCCTAGTTCTTTACTAAAATTGATCTTTGTTCTGGCTACCACCAGATCCATATGAAAGAGGCATACATTCATAAGACTTACTTTAGAACTCATGAGGGCCACTATGAGTTTTTGGTCATGCCCTTTGGATTGTGTAATGCACCCTCCACTTTCCAAATCCTCATGAATCATGTCTTTCGTCCTTTTCTCCGTCATTTTTTCTTAGTTTTCTTTGATGATATACTCATCTATAGAAAAACCTCGACATACCATCTTGATCATGTGGATCGAGTTCTCCATCTACTCTCTCAACACCAACTTTTCCCAAAACAATCTAAATATGCTTTTGGCACCTCGGAAGTCGAGTACTTGGGTCATCTTATTGGCAAGGTCGGCGTTAGGGTGGATCCTAAAAAGATTGAAGCTATGAAAGACTAGCGTCACCCAAAGACTCTCAAAAGCTTGTGTGGATTTATGGGCTTAACATGTTATTATTGCATTTTTTTTAAGAATTATGGAAAGATTGCAACACCTCTCACTACACTCCTTAAAAAAAATATTTCACTTGGACTCCAGTAGTTGCTTAGGATTTTCAAACCTTGAATATGGCCATGTGCACCACTCCAGTCCTGGCCCTTTCTGATTTCACAAAGACATTTGTCCTGGAATGTGATGCTTCAGGAAAATGAATTAGTGTTTTCCTTATGCAAGAGGGTTGGCCTTTGGCCTTTACCAACAAACAACTATCTAAGTGAAATTTGGGAAAATCAATCTATGAAAAGAAAATGTTGGCTATTTTGCATGTCGTTGATCTTCGACGCCCTTATTTATTGGGGAAACGCTTCGAAATTAAGACATATCACAAAGCCTCAAGTATTTTCTGGAACAATGCATTTCCTCCCCAGAGAAACAAAAATGGTTGACTAAGCTCTTTGGATATGATTATGAGATCATTTACAAGAAACAAATACATTGTGGTTGCATATTCAATTTCCCAAAAATATGAAGATGAAGAGTCCCTCTTTTCTCTCTCCTTCATTGTACTAGATTGGCTCCAAGTTGTTCACTAGGAATGGCTACACGATCCCAAAAGTTCACATATGATACAACAATTGTAGTCTAATTATCTAGTTTCCCTAGGGCACTCTTAGCTCCATGATGAAATTTTATACAAAGGTCGTTTGTATTTAAGTAAACAATCAAAACTTAAATCCACGATACTTTCTGAGCTTCATGCTACACCCACAGTTGGGCACTTTGGGTTTACCAAAACCTATGACAGGGTCAAACGTTCTTTTTTTGGGGATGGTATGAAACAGGATGTTCATAAGTTTGTGGCTGAATGTGATGTGTGTCAATGTAACAAGGGAAAAACAGTGAAATATCCTGGAACACTACAACCACTTTTGATTCCACCTACTATTTGGCAGGATATCTCCATGGATTTTATTGTAGGCTTACCTAAATCAAGAAATAAATCATTCATCATGGTGGTAGTTGATCATCTTTCCAAGTATGTTCATTTCTATTCTCTTCAACACCCATTTACAGCGTCCACTGTGGCTCAACTTTTCATGGATCAGGTCTTCAAGCTTCATGGCATGTCGCATTCTATTGTTTTTTATTGCGACCTAACTTTCACCAGCAATTTTTGGAAAGAAATGTTCAAGCTAAAAGGCACCCAATTGCATCTCATAATGGCTTATTATCCCTAGACTGATGGTCAAACTGAAGTTGTCAACAAGTGTTTGGAAAAATATTTGAGGTGTTTTTCCTCAAAAAGGAAAAATCAATGGGCTCAATGGTTAACACTAGTTGAATGGTGGTACAACACTTTGTACCATATAGCTACCCACATAGCTCCTTTTGAAGTGTTATATGGACAAAATCCACCTGCATTTCTCTCATATTTTCCAAGTGTCTCGAAGTTCCAAGCGGTTGACCAAATGCTTACAGTTCAAGAGGCTATTCTTCATACCCTCAAAGAGAATTTGGTCATGGCCCAGAATTGCATGAAGCAACAAGCATATCAAGGTCGCTCTGAACGTCAATTTTCAGAAGGGGATTAGGTGTCTCTTCGATTGCAACCTTACAAGAAAAATTCCCTCAAGGCTGACCATTGTCAGAAACTGGCGCCCAAATTTTATGGTCCTTATATCGTTCTCAAGCGTGTGGGACAAGTGGCCTGTCAGTTAGCTTTTCCTAGTTATTCTAAGATCCATCCTATTTTTTATGTTTCCTTCTTAAATAAGGTGATTGGAACTAAGTTCCAAACTCAAACCCTTCTCGAATTGGACAAAGAAGGTTCCATTTGGCTACAGCCACAAGCAGTTTTTGACCAGTGTGAGCATCGTCTGTGTTAGTGAACCATCAAGGAAGTGTTAGTCCATTCGAAATATACAACTCCAATAGATGCCACTTGGGAACCAACTACCATTTTGCAACAATTTCCACATCTTAAGCCTTGAGGACAAGGTTGTTTTTAAGGGGGAGGACATGTTAGGGACCTAACCCCTCATGTAGGTAGAATAAAATATATTCTGATGTAATAAAGTTCAATATTAATAAGGCCTAGCAATAAGAAAGAAAAAGTCCAATGTAAGAAGACCTAATAGAAGCTTATGCTTCTAGAGGGATCTTCCTCTAGAAGGTTCTTTTTAAAGACATATTTAGTATAAATAGGAGTCGAGGGTATGCAAACTTTTTCTTGAATATTATTTTAATAGAGCTCCGCTCTGCTAGAGGTTTCGCCCTCAAAGAGGCAAGTGAACATTGTTCTCATTAAACAAAGTGCTCTTTCTGGTATTATTCTGGTATCATTTTGGTATTATTGTGGTGTTCTTCTGGTTATATTGTTGTTCATCTGCCATTTCTAGCTATTTATTTTTGTTCTTCATACTTTTTATATCTGGAATATTATAGACAATGTTACTAGCGCATTATTCAATATGAACAACATCATGTTGTAGTTGTAGGTGCACCATTCTATAGAAAAAGTGGTCTTATTTTTGTCCTCCTTAGAGATTCCTACCTGATGGTGTTCCAATAAGACATCAATGAAATATTAAGTCTCTTTCCAGGCTACCTAGTCTATCACTTCGTCATTTAAAGGGGTGGGGAATGGACCATGAACACAAGAATCATTCAACCCTTTGAATTCAAAACATACTCTGATACCACCCATATTCAAATTATTCTACTAGGAAAATTAATATTGTTGTGAGCATTTTTTCAATCTCCTCTTTCACTTTCTCCTTGATATAGGGATTAAATCTATATGGTTTCCTATTGATAGGATAGTAATCTAGTTTCATATCTATCCTATTTTTTCCCAATTCTCATTTAATCCCCTTCATATTAGTAAAAATTTTTGGGAATAAATCATCATATTCTCTAAATAATGCCACAACCTTAGATACTATCACATCGTTCCAGTAGTCCCTAATGGATTCTAGCCTAGGTCAGTCCTCTATGCTAATATTCAAATTTTTTACCTTCATGGTTTGTGAGTATATCTCCCTTATAGATGGTATGTTTTCTCTTTCACTGTCCCTTTCCTTTTGTGATTATCATTTCATTTCATATGTTGTAATATTAGATATATAAAAGAGAAATTAATTATTGCATGAAATAAATAATAACTTTTCATTCTAAATGTGTTTTTTTTTGCAGAACAAGGATCTTCCAAAAGATCTAGATGATCCTCATCAAATATAGATAGATCATGATGGGTCTGATGTTGAGATGGCAGATGATGCTCATGATAACGTAGATACAGATGACATCAAGGTCAATGTCGATGCAGATGATGATCATGATGATGAGGCAGTTGTTGGTAGCAGTTAGTGACATTCATAATCAAATAGACTGCATAATGGATCATTTTTTATATATTGTTATAATGCCTCTTTTCATGGTTATTATCATATGTATCATTTTCACGGCCTCTAGTATCATATTATTGAGTTGTATCATTTTGACATGTATCATTTTGACTTATATCATTTGGACATGACGTATCATATTGACTTGTATCATTTTTTCTTCCATAATTTATCATTTTTATTTATATCATGTGTACATGATGTATCATTTTGACTTATGTCGATTGTTGGACATGCATCATTTTCACATGTTATTGATATACTAGCATATTTTACTTTCACTTGTTTTAGTTATATATGATGATGATATTATTAGTATTGACTCATAATTTTTTATATATTGAAAGTGGTTGATGATTTTTGGATACATAATTATTATGTATGATGGTTTT
>SNQJ01S0028533.1:260308-277468 GCA_010110895.2 Picea sitchensis | reverse complement strand
AGACTCCTCTCCTCTCCTTTTCTCACCTAGCAATCTGGTATTTCTCCTCTTCCCTCCTCGTAGTTTATGAGATCAATTGATCTCATCTCATTTCCCACCTGGAAATTTGAAATTTCATCACTGCCCTCCTATCATTTCACGAGATCCTCCATTGATCTCAACCCATTTCCCACCTGGCAATCTACGAGATCTATGCTTGATCTCTTCTCCTCCTCCTCACTGAGGCTTTCTCCAAATTTTGGCTCAAAAATGAAAACCTACTCCTCTTCTATGTCACTGAGGTTTTCAGTATGCCTCAGCCACCTTCTCAACACTTGTTGTTTCCTTCTGGCTAACAAATTATGGACAGGCCACTTCGCTTTCCTCTTCAAAGGCCATTCATATGTCCAGTGTACCTTTGCTTCCTATTGCATATTCAATTTTAGCTTCTCCATTTTTTATCTGATCTCCCTGAGATATTTTTCTATCCTAGCTTTGTTTTTCTGTTGGCGATCCTTGTCTTGACCACAATTATGGCCTTCAATATTCATTTTCACCCCCTGCTTGGCCTCCTATCAAGACTGTGGATTACTCTATAACCGAGATCATATCCGATTTCTCCTACATCCCACCTAGTTGTCCACTTTTTGTTTCATACGTGAAACCATAATTCACAGAGCATCACACTTTTTCTCCTCCTTCACCTACTTTCTACAGGAGAAATTAAAATTCTGATACCATTTGATGTTATCAGACTATCTTTATTCACCTTCTCACCTTTTCCTGTTGTCTACAAGCAAATTTCTGCTCTGATACCACTTGATCAAGACCCCCCCAGTCTCCTTTGGGGATACTCGACCTCCCAGTCTAGGATCATTCAAATCAAGGAGTCAGATTGACTCTTCAGGCCTCTGCTAGAACCAAAAATAATTTACATAGGTCCCCTTTCCTTCCAAATCCAGGTTCTATCAAACCTGCGGGCTCTTTCCTGACCTCTTTGAATAATTTGAATAGCATGTGCTAGCCTCCCTCGTTACATCTTTTCCTTCATATGACCTTGGGTTGTGCCTAGGAACCAACTCAAAGGATGCTTCGTAGATTCGGGCTTCATGTGTTTTCTCTCACTGCTCACCAATCCCCCTGAACTCCAAACTCGTGAAATTCTAACTTGGAAAGTGAGGGATCGACGGCCCCCACTCCTTTTCCAATCAACGGCCCTGATTTCTTTGGGATCTGGTGCTTCAATGATTTTTGAAACACGACTCCATGAAATATCTGGAGTAACAAACCTCTGAATTTCACAATCTCCTGACATGCGTCCTCCACTGTCAATGACCTAGATCTATTTCATCTTTGATCGATTCTCCCTTGTAATCTCTCTAAATCTCACAATCTTCGAAATGGTCAATATGACGACATGCGTCCTCCCGTATCCTATAGTCCTGATTTACTTCGACACTTTGGCCTTCGATAACTTTTGATGTTGCACTACCCCTTCCTTTTGGATAGATTCTTCTTCGAACAAGTAATATGCTTACACGTATCCTCCTCTAGACCTATGGTCCAGATCTATCTTCAGCTCCCTTTGACTTCAGGAGTTCTTCAACTGATACCACTTTCTTCTTCTCAGAGTGTTAAACCTCTGGACCTTCAGATCTCTCACCACATGTCCTTCGCAATGGATGGTTGCGATCTACTCCACCGTTTGGACCTTCAGGATTTCTTCACACTCTACGAACAAAATCTCCCAAAGTTTTATTTCTCTGAAGTTTCATATTTTTTGACACGTACCCCTTCCCAGTGCCGACAACTAGGATTTACTTCGGAGCTCCGGGACTTCGACGCTTCCACACTCTGCTTATCCGAGCACTCCTAGAGTACTTCTGCTCTGGAGCTTCATATCTTCTGCCACCTATCCCTCCGGACGATGGGTGGTTCTGATTTAGTTTGGGCCTCGGGACTTCGGGAGTCCTTGCTCCTTTGTGCTTAAAAATTCCCAAATGTGTGAAGTCTGAAGGACTCCCACTGTTATCCCTCATGCAACTTCCTTTAGACCTGATGGTTGTTAGGATTCGTGCTCAGATCCGATGGATGGGATATGTTCTTCTCCCTTATGTGCTTATCCTTCATCCTAGACCCTGATATGATGCTCCAAACTTCCTCCTAAAGAAGATTTGACGGTTGTTGTAACTTCTCTTCGGTCTTAACTTGGATGACTCCCAAACTTGGAAAATTTCAAGTGTTTGAGGGCTTCAACCTTTGATCCTTCTATGATTTCGGTGACTTTGGGTCTCGTCTGTGTTTCTCCTCCTGAGCTTCGAGACTTGGAATAATTCTGACTCTTGCGTACTCCTTGTGCTATATCTTCTCATCCTCGGGACTTACTCATAATTTCAAAGGGGCTCGGCCCTTCCACTTCCTTACAATATTTTCTGGTGCCCTCCTATCACTTTCTTCTCTCTTTATCTTGATATTTCGAGCCTAGATAAGTTTGTCTCCCTCTTACGCTCCTTTTTTTGGAAGATTGGTTGTTGTCATTGATGTTAACCCTAGTCATGGGTTTTGGACCGGAAGATTGTTGAAGGTATTTGGACATGAAGGAAAATGCACATGCAGATGCAACACCCATGGATAGATAGTATACATCATGGTGTTTCCGGTGGTATGTGGCACTTCACATGGATCCTCATGGTTGAGGAGAAATGAATATTTGAAGATGACAAAGTGAATTGAAGAAGGAAGTACATGTAGGTCATGAAGATAATTAAAGAAAAGAATTACAAAATAAGAAAGTGTCAAGTCAGACCTAATGTTAAAAGGAAGTGACATAAATGGTATAAATGAACATCATTATATATTCATTTGACACAAGTCGAATTTCAGAGGAAATAAGAAGTAAAGAAGGCCGGATTTCAAGGGAGGATGAAGTCTTTTGGTGATGTGTGCTAAGGTATGTTATTTTCAGGTCATCTTACCATTTTTGCTATAACTTTTTTTCTAGAACGATTCAGATGGTGAAATCGATATGGTATTTAGAAGACATTTCAAGATACCTCTGGTAAAAATTCCAACTCTTTATTCTCTATAATTATAAAGATACACTCTGTGGAAGATAGGGTTTGATACCAGTCCTGAAGTTAGTCAATAAACAGGTGTTCCAGGTAAAATAGTCATAACTTATTCATCAAGAATCCAAATGACGTGGGAAAAATTTCATTGTAAATATTACGGACTGTAGTTTCTTGTGTGCAAGTTCGGATGGTGAAATCGATATGGTATTTAGAATACATTTCAAGATACCTCTGGTAAAAATTCCAACTCTTTATTCTCTATAATTATAAAGATACACTCTATGGAAAATAGGTTTGTAGCTCAAATTCCTAAGTTAGTCAATGTGTGTTCCGTGTGTAGCAGTCATAACTTATTCATCAAGAATCCAAATGACGGGGGAAAAATTTCATTGTAAATATTACATTCTGACTGAAGTTTCTTGTGTGCAAGTTTCGTGAATCTGATGTTAAAGTATTGAGCTGGGAATTCTCTCAGACAAGTTCTGCCTCCTGAATAGACCGTAATTGAATAAAGTCTACTATTCTTCTATAACTTCTTTTGGGGAGGATTCAAGAAGGCAACTGGAGGAGTTTCAGAGAATACATTTAATAATATTATATAGGACGAAAGTACTCCAAGAATTGAAGAATTGTAGAAATTGGGAAGAAGTCTCAAGAATCATTATCGTGTTCTATGTGATGATTATTGATGGTGATGATTTAATGTAAAGTTTTATTATCTCATATATTCTTGGGTGGAAGGAAGGGGGCAAGGATGGAGAGTTCAAATCTCTCGATATTGGAGGATTGTATCTTCCTCTCGTCTTGGAGGTTTATCCCTCCCTTTACATTTGGAAGTTGTAGCTACCTTTGGAAGTCATTACTTACCTTGAACAATAACTATTGATTATTTCTCATATATTGTGCATGGTGTATTGTGGTGTATTGGTGTAACTCGTATACTATTGTTCATTTCTCATTGGATATAGTTGAAAAAGGTTTTAAATTATACTTGATATTGATTCACCCCCCTCTCAATATCAACATGTTTCTCCTCCTAAGCTTCGGGACGTGGAATAATTCTGACTCTTGTGCACTCCTTGCACTATATCTTCTCATCTTTGGGACTTACTTAGAATTTCAAAGGGGCTTGGCCCTTCCACTTCCTTAGAATGTTTTTTGGTGCCCTCCTGTCACTTTATTCTCTCTTTATCTTGAGATTTCGAGCTTAGACATGTTTGTCTCCCTCTTACACTCCTTGCACTTGATTGGCCTTCAGACGACTTTAGACTTAAAATATTTTCTAGTAATCTTCATGCACACTCCTAGTGCCTGCTCAATGCACTTTTGCAGAGACTCTCCCTTAAAGTGTTCATTAACTCTATGTTTCTCCTTGAGTCTGTATTTATCCTGGTATTCCCTCCTGACACGTTCTCTTCTGAATTCGATTTGAAATTCAAATGCACACTCCTTGTGTTGGCTCACAGATTTTCCCCCACTCTATCATGCGCTCCTTACATTTAGCTTAAGAATCCAGAACAACTTAGCAAACTCACTGATAGATAGTGAAGTCTATTTGTTCCTTGCAGATGGAATTTAACTCACATATACCACATACATAACCACAGATAACATTCATAAAACACATAAAGAATCATATGCAAGAAAAAATGTTTTTTTCATTAACATGAATGTTTGATTACAATATGTGCAGGATGGATTGTAACATAGTCTCATCTCTCTCCTCTCCTCTCTTCTCTATCTTCTACAGCCTCTCATGGGCATGTGTTACAATGAAAAAATAAACAGGCTCCTCAAGCCTTTCCCTCTAACTACTCTAGTGGTGTCCAATCACCCTTTACAACATCTATCTACTCCAAAAAAAAAACAAAAAAAAAAACCACTTAAGTTATGTTACATTAAAGTCTAGGAGTGAAACTCCTAGACCACTCGTGATCATTCATCTCCCAAGCATTTTGATCTTTTTCAGTTTTCAATCAGTTCAAAAAATGATTTGCAAGAAACGCCAGCGTTAAGATTCTGAATTAACTCAAAGGTGTGCTAAGGTGTTGAGTTGTCATCCCATGTGGCTTTGTTGATGATGCTCCTGCATCAATTTACTGCTCATGATGGATGTTGTCAAATTCACTTAAATTATAGATATTTGACTCACTTGTTTTAATTATAGATGATGATCATGTTATAATAATTATCTTGTTATTTTATATATATTGGATGTTGAAGATTCTATTTGGGTGGAGATTTAATAAGTATAATGATGTTGTTAATTTGTATGGATGTCTATTTCCCTAAAAATTCTTTATAAATGTTATCCTATAAAATATTTCAAATGCATTTATATGACTTACTATATAATCATATAATTCGTTTAAGAGACATGATATATTTAATTAAATAAAATGAAATAAAACATATTAAATTAATAATTGTAAGCAAAACAAGAAGCATTTTTGGAAGCAACAATGGAAGCCAGATTGGAAGAAAAATTGGAAGCCACACCGGAAGAAAAATTGGAAGCCAAACTGGAAGAAAAATTGGAAGGCATATCAGAAGTAACAATGGAAGAAAAATTGGAAGCCACACCAGAAGAAAAACAGGAAGCAAAACTAGAATCCAAATGGGAAGAAAAAATAAAAGCAACACTAGACCTAAAACTAGAAGCCAAACTGGAAGCAAAATTTGAAACCATATCAGAAGCAAAACTAGATGTAAAACTGGAAGCCAAACTAGAAGAAAATTGGAAGGCATATCAAAATCAAAACTAGAAGCAACACGTGGCACTAATCTTGGCGCTAATCATTTTCGGTGTTATTCCTAACGCTAAACATGGAACTATTCCTAGTGCTAATTCCAGTGCTAAATCTGGCGCAATTATAAACATCCTTGTTTGCACCCAGTTTTGCATCAGAAAAGGTGTCCAATTCGTGAACTGAAATACACTAAATTACGACGCTATTTTAGGTGCTAATTGTTTGTTCTGTTGTAGTACCAAGATCATTGAAAGGTTTAAAAGGATCATTTATTGTGTGTGTGAGGGGTGTTTCTAATGCAATCAATGATGCTTACAAGTTTATAATACTAGTATTAAATCAATCCTAATTTAGTAAGATGCAATGAGAAAAATATGTTAAATGCAAGAATAAATACTAGTAAACCATTAACTATTGATTGCTTAAAAGAAATAGCATTAAACTATGTTAAATAAATGCAAGATGATAAACCCTAATGGTTGAAAATGAAAAGTCCTAAATCTAACACAATTCATTGGAGGAGGGAGAGAGGGAGAGAGAAGGAAAGGATAGTCAAGGCAAGAAATGAAGCAAAGGGGAGAAAAGGAAAGGCAAGGCTAGACATGGAAAGGCAAGTCAAGGCAAGGCATGGAAAGACAAGGCATGGAAACACAAGACAAGGCAAGGAAAGTAAATGCATGGAAAGACATGGCATGATAAGGTATGACAAGACAAGGCATGGAAAGACAAGGCAAGGAAAGGAAAGGAAAGGAAAGACAAGGCAAGGCATGGAAGTATAAGGAAAGGCGAGGTAAGGAAAGGCAAGGAAATACATGACATGGCATGGAAAGGAAAGGAAAGGCATGGAAATACAAGGAAAGGAAAGATAAGACAAGGCAAGACAAGATAATACATAGCATGGCAAGGCAAGGCAAGACAAGGAAAGGAAAGGAAATGAAAGAAAAGGCTATGTAAGGCGAGGAAAAGTAATTCAAGGAAAGATAAGGCATGGAAAGGTAAGGCAAGGAAAGGAAAGGCATGGAAAGACAAGGTAATGCAAGGCAAGGCATGGCAAGGCAAGGCAAGGCATGGCAAGACAAGGCATGGAAAATTAAGGCAAGGAAATACAAGGAAAGGAAAGGCATGGAAAGATAAGGAAAGGAAAGGTAAGGCAAGGCATGTAAAGGCATCAAAAGGCATGGAAAGACAAGACAGAGTAAGGAAAGGAAAGGAAAGATAAGACTAGACATGGCATGATAAGGAAAGGCAAGGAAATGCATGGAAAGATAAGGCAAGGCAACAAAAGGTAGGACAAGGCAACATAATACAATACATGGCATGATAAGGAAAGGAAAGGAAAGGTATGGAAAGATAAGGCAAGGAAACACAAGGTAGGACAAGGAAAGGCAGGGTGTTGTAAGGCAAGGCAAGGCAAGGCAAGGTAATGCATGGAAATACAAGGCAAGGTAGGGTATGTAAATACAAGGCAAGGCAATGCAAGTCATGGTAAGATAATACAAGGCATGGAAAGACAAGGCAAGTCAAGACAAGGCATGACATGGCAAGGAAAGGAAAGGCATGGAAAGACAAGGAAAGGAAATACAAGGAAAGGTTTGGGTCTAGGTCTAGGAAGACATGGAAAGGAAAGGCAAGGCATGGAAATATAAGACAATGCAATACAAGGCAAGGTCTAAGTCTAGGTCTATTTCTAGGTCTAGGTCTAGGGAAGACAGGTCAAGGAAAGGCATGGAAAGACATGGAAAGGTAAGTCATGTCAAGTAATGTAAAGTTAAGTCATTATAATGCAAGGTAAGGAAAGACAAGGCATGGAAATACAAGTCATGGAAAGACAAGGAAAGGAAATACGAGATATGGCATGGCAAGGAAAGGCAAGATAAGACAAGGCATGGCAATACAAGCAAAGGAATCAGAAGGCATGGAAAGACAAGGTAAGGAAAGACAAGTCAAGGCAAGGCAAGACAAGGAAAGGAAAGGAAAGGTAAGGCAATACATGTCATGAAAAGGTAAGGCAAGACAAGGCATGGAAAAATAAGGAAAGGAAAGACAAGGCAAGTTCTATCTCTAGTTCTAGGAAAGATAGGGAAAGGCAAGGCATGGAAAGACATGGAAAGGTAAGGCATGGAAAGGCATGGAAATAAATGGTAAGGAAAGACATTGAAATGAAAGGAAAGGCAAGGCAAGGAGAGGAAATACATGGAAAGGAAAGAGAAATCCCATATTTTTTGCAATCATTGGGTGGTCTACATACCTATGGTCATTTAGTTATACCATCGGGGTCACTTCTAATATTGATGGTCTCCAGGATCACTTCTAAGTATCCTACCTTTGATGAGTTCTTACTTGGAATTGTTTGTAGTTGGAGGTTTGTACCAACAACCAAGTTTGTAAAGTGGTATATAGCTTCACCTAGTTTATAATCTTGAAATGCATAACCGTGTTTATTCTGTGTTCTTTCATCATGTGTCAGATATTCACCTTTAATAACCATTGACCCAATTGGAAATTCAATTCCTATAGAGTCTACTACTGAGAGAACAAGGGTATGATTTCCCGCTAAGCAATGTGCCAACCAATAGTTAGTTCCCCATTCATTAAATTTTTGGGAAACCACTATGTATATGTTCCCTACAAAAAATGGAGTGACAACACGTGAGTCCACTAAATGACCAAAGCATGCAACATTGATGCTAGTTATTCAAAATTTAATAGAATATTCATTACACCTGGTGGTACCATATCTTAGACATGATCATAATCTGTTGAAATGTTTGATTGGTCCTCTTCCAACTGAGATAATTACATAGTTATATGTTGATAATGGGGAGTGATACATGATCCCATGTATCAACCCAGTATGTGGATTCACAATCATCTGATTCATTACTACTACATGTACCATAGAAGAAAGAGATTTTTCTCATCCATACTTCAACTATTTCATTGTCTGATGTTCAAACTGAATGGAATCCATGAGTGCCATGGATTTTTTTTATTACATACCACTGTGATTGATCTACATTGACCACCTCCCAAAAATATATATGTACATGTCATTTCCTTGTTGATTGGTCTTCATTGGATCTTGTTCACTCTCTCATTACTGAAGAACACCATTCAACAATGGATTTTTCATCTTGAATGAGGGAAGTAGTTGTGAACTTCATTTCTTGCATGTGCAACATTGTTTTGATGCATGTGCATGCTCCATGATGCTCCCCTTTCCCATGCATGGACTCAAAATAGTTCGAGATATGTGGCACCTTGAGATTTTTGTGCAACATACACAACCATTGAAATACACGATCATTTTTTAACTAGCCCGTGCAACCATCTGACAAATCCAATGTTGATCCATCTATATGGTCTTCTCCTTCAGGTGATTTTAAAACAAATGAAATCAATGTCATACATAGGCTAAGTCATGGCATCGATTGTCACTTATGTAAAAGTGATACTCCTTCAATAAAACTCTATTTTTTCACTACTATGCATGTATGTGATATGGACCATTATCTTGACCTACTTTGAGTGATAATATTGTCTTTGAATATCATTTTGGGATTGAAGGGTGTAGTTCTCAGAAAAATCAACCACTAAAAAGATAGTACCACTGAGAAAGGTAGCTTTTCATATTCTAAATTGCTCGTCTTTCCATCGAGACACATGGACATGTTGAACATATTATCATGTCTTTTTGAAGAAGACCTTGATGAATTCACATACTTGTACATGGGAAGTCACCAATTCTGTCATGTTTTCTTTCCTTCCCTTCGTCAATATCATATGCAACATATTTAAATCTTTGCAATTAAACCTCCTTCCTTTCTAATTCATACTCATTTCTCACATGGGCGTACTTTTTTAGTAATGTCATTCCACTGCACCCGAGGCATGTCCCATCTAAGCAATCTTTTTAATAGAATGTACAACCCTCTGGCCTTGTACACAAGATGTTATGAATAAAATTTCTAGATGATGACGGTGGAAATACAACTGAGAATTCATGCACAAGGGTATTATGCAATACATGAAAAAATGTGTGTGTGTGTGTGTGTGTCTGTGTGTTTCATAATAATAAACATACTCAATGTGGTATATACAACAACATATGTTACAAATTGAGTTTATTTGAACATGCCAAGGCTTCCATATATGGAAAGATCTTTGGCCCAAGTTAAGTGTGTTATGTACAGTCATGAATATATCATACAATTATGTTTTTTTCATGTCAAG
Source organism: Picea sitchensis (assembly GCA_010110895.2). Lineage (NCBI taxonomy): Eukaryota > Viridiplantae > Streptophyta > Pinopsida > Pinales > Pinaceae > Picea > Picea sitchensis. Next base: position 267,435 of record SNQJ01S0028533.1, on the reverse strand, counting down.
AAAGTGTTTAATGTGGGATTCATGGTCCCTAGATATCGTTCTCAATTTTAGTGCATATTTTTGGTTGGAAGAAGGCCTAGTGTTCTCATGTTAGAAAGCATGTACTAGTCCCTTAATTGCTCCAATTAACTTCATGTCAGAATGAGGTAGCCTACTAGTGAAGGCCCACAAATCTGTTAGGCCACCATTGTTGAGGCTATCTCGTCCATTAGAATACTTTCTAATGGTTTTGATATTGCATTTCATGAGATGAGAGGTTTGTTTGATAAAACGGTGTTTTCTTATGATCTTGATAACAATTGATTTTGACGAGGCACATCAAGCTGCATTACAGTCTTTAGAAGGAGTTTTCATACCAATTTTTTGAAAAGCATCCACAAGGTTTATAACAATATGATGCCTTGTTTCTAAACTTTTGACTGTTTTAATGCCTAAAATTCTCCTAACAGCAGTCAAACTTCTAGATTTTAACAAAGCCACAAATAATTGACATTTAGCAGCATCATATTTTGGTTCAAAATATTCCTTAATGATTTTATAAGAATGATAATGAATAGTCTATTTAGGTAACTTACCTTCAAGTGATGCTAGACCAATTTCATCCACCTAAATGCATTTATGAGTTCTTCGTTGCACACTACTCAATCTAGGTAGGGATGATGAACCTGTATTCTACCAATCTTGACCTCCTTGTTGCGGAGTTACAAACATAGAAGTTATTGCCCCTTCAATCACCGATAGATTAATTCTAGGAGGAGAGTGGAAATTCCCATTATTAGTTTCTGGAACATATGATTGTCAACAATAGGTTTCACAATAGGAAATTCTTCACCAAAAGGTTTTGCACCAGTTTCCTCTCTAATTTCACCCATTATATAATCATCTCCAAGCACATCCTCCATCATATGGTCATCCACAACAACTTTTCTTGATGAAATAGCGATTGGAGATTCAATAAAAGTATGAAATGGATTGGCCTCTACTAAAATCATGCGTTTTTTTTGTATTGATGGAGGAGAAACAACAACGGCATATATTCTGCTAGAATTTGGATTGCGCTTTGCCAAAATCATGCGTTTTGACATACCTAACCTTTCCTTTTATCTTTCTTCAATTACCTTTTCAATGGGTTTTTCTTTCCTCAAAGACTTTCTACTTTGATTCCATAGGTTCCCCATGTTTAAAGAGAACAATTTCCTTCCAAGTACACCACAACAAGTTTTTTTTCCACTGACAATTGTCTTCCAATTACAAAAATTTGTCTACCAATGACACAAGAATACACAAGGTTTCTTTCCACTGATAATTGTATTCTAGTTAAAAAAAAAAATCTACCAATTACACAAGAAGACACAAGTTTTCTTTCCACTAACAATTCTCTTCCAATTACACAAATTTGTCTACCAATTACACAAGAAGACACAAATTTGATTTTCACTAACAATTGTCTTCCAATTAAAAAACAAATTCTACCAAATACACAAGAAAACACAAGTTTTATTTCCACTAACAATTGTCTTCCAATTGCACAAATTTGTCTACCAATTACACAAGAAGACACAAGTTTTCTTTCCAAAAAAACAAAAACACGTTTTATGTTGTTATTTATGTGTGCATGTGTCAGAATGGTTTGAGATTTTTAGACATAATGAGCTTGAGGAGTGTTCCTAAATGATATCCCTTCCCGAAAAGAATGTGCATGTGTTCCTATTGGGAAAGGATATGAGGAAGGAACATTACTTGACCTCATTTATTTCTACTTCCAAGAGCACATGTGTGCTCTTAATGTAATGAATAAAACATTTATTATATGGCCCAAATAAGTTTATGAATAAAGGTGTATAGGGGTTTGGGGACAACTAGGACCTAAGCGCTTAATATTGAAAGTGATTTCAGGCATATGGGAGTGGTTAGAGCACCAAGATGGAGGTTTAAGGGTTGTGGGGCCTTCAACAAGAGGTGTAGGCATATTTCACTTAGGGATCAGGTGTCGAGCGGGTTAAGGGTTAGGTATAAGTGGGGGGATAGGGTTAGATGGATCTAGGGGGTTCTAGGTCATGGTCTAGATCTGAATCTAGGTCACGGTCTAGGTCATGGTTTAGGTAATGGTATACATCATGGTCTAGTTCATGGTCATGGTCTAGGTCTAGGTCTACCTTTAGGTATTTCCATGAGTAGCATCCCTGACCCCAATTTGGGTCATGCCCACACAAAATTTTCCTTTTTGATACCATTTATTGATTAAATTCCCTGTATATGACCATAATTATGCAATCCTAACAACATATATACATGCATAATATATAACAATTATACCATAACATATTTAACATAAATATTAACACAGTAGCAACCAGAAGCACAAGAAGATACTTATCTTTTTAATCAAATCATCAAGTGGCTATATAACTCATACATTATGTTAGCACTCTATAAATTTCCAGAGGTTGTCAGGGGAAAAAGAAATTTAACATAGGTAACTTACCAAACCACTTCAAAACTGGGATCTAGCCCTGTTGGTTTCAGAGAGGGATCTCTCTGTATAATTTAGATATGTTTCAGTTTTAGATATTAGGCTAGTTAAAGTAATCTGGGTTTGTTTGTTTTGTTTGTAAAGATTTGGCTAAAAGTATTGCATTTAAATATCCATTGGGATATGGGGTCCGTGTCGAGGATTGAGATTGGATACAGATTTTATTAGGTTTTTTCACAGGGAAAGATAATGAAAATGTTGGGTATTTTTAGAATTAAAGTGGTGGAAAGACAGAAACAAGTGAGATAATCAATCAGAATAAAGAAGCATTTAATAATTTATTTATTATAATATCAGAATAAGAACATTTAAATTGCTAAAATCCAGAAACAGAGTGCATGGAACAAATTGTGTAATTTAACTTCTTTTAGACGATCAGAGACAGAAAACATAATGATAACGAAGTAAGACAAAAAATTAACAAAGATAAGTAAACATCAACAACATCCACATGTAGGAATCATGTGAATCACCCTTTTATTACTGGTAGATCTCTTCAAAAAGATTACAGAGATAGATCGCTTGGGCGTAAAAATCAACCCTCAATACTTCGAAGTCTGAAGTATTTATAGAAAAAATACATCTGATCCTGTCATTAATGATCAGGATATGGTGGAGAGAAAATCTAACTAACTAGATTACATATTACAAGAAAGTAGGAATGTTGAATGATCCTCTCGAATCCTGGGTGTTGATTCTGAGGAAGGTGGTTGGTGATTCATCTTTGACTTGACTATGACTGTTCTTCATGCTGACTCGAGTGTACACATCATCTCTACTTAATCAAGGCACAAAGGTCTTCCCATCTATTTTGACTGGGGATGGAGACCTTGAGTAATCTTCTGTAAGTTTCATCCATCTCTGTGTACTTAGAAAAGGTTGGCTTGGTGATGAAAATGTAATTTATCTCATGTTGGATTCTCAGGTCCAACTGTAGAGTTTCCAAGAATGTTTTTCCAGTGATTCTCCCTTGTATCCCATCGAACTTAGAACCATATTTTTCCACTGCTAGGATCTTCTTCTTGTAGTCTGAGAGAGTAACCATCTTGTCATTGATCATTAATAAACCTGGAAGCCCTTTCTTGTGCAGTGAGTCGACCTTGTTGAAGAATCGTTGCACTCCAACATCCATGTTTTGAGCTTTATCTTCTAATTGCAGCATCAATCCTTTCTTGGTCAAAACATTCTTGACCTCAAGGATTGTCTCTGTTTTGTCCTCAATTTCCAAATCCTCCAGTTCTTCTTTGGTCTTATAATTTAAGAACATGATGATCTCAATGGCCTCTGTAGGATTTTCTCCCAATTCCTCTCTTATTTTATCAATGGCTTTCCTGGCTCTCTACACCAGTTCATGCTACTGGAACACAATATGTATTAGTGGCCAAATATCTGCCATGGAATTGCAGATGTCTATCCAAATGTTTTCTTTGGCTTCTGATAGTGTCTTGGCCATGACTGTCTCCTTCTATAACTTCTGCAATTCTTTCTTGAGCCTCTGTGATTTGTGCATCTCTGTATTGTAGCTAGACTGAAATGTGGCTTTCATCTTTTGAAGGCTATTGATCTCATCCTACAATCTTTTGATTTCATGTCCTTGCAAGGTCATGTCCTCCATTGACTTTGCCAATTTTTCTGATGCATCTAAAGTTGTCACTGGAATAGATGATGGAGTTATGTTTTTGTGCCTTCTATTGATGTACTAACCCATGTGAGAGGAACTGTATCTAGTGGGATGACACACATTGGCGAAATTTGTTCCTTTTCCTTGACTAGCTTCTCTAGCTTGGCCTCCATCTCCTTAATCTGTGCATTTTGTTCCATGATTAATTTTAACATTTCCTCCTTGTGGGTTTCAGTCTCAGCCATTTCCTTCGCATGTGGATCTTCTGTAGCAAGGATTTTCAATTGTTTCCTTAAGGATGCTATATCAATATTCTTCTTCTTGAGGAGTTCTTCTACTACTTTGGCATTGGATGGATCATATCCAATTTTAAATACCAGTTCTTCTAAGGACTTGATCTTGTTATCCTTAGCCAGGGAGGATATCTTTTCTAGCTTGAGCTCAGACTGGACATTGTTCAAGGAGACCTGCAACGTTGCAGCAGTCATGGAGGTATTGGCCAAGGTGGAGAAAATTATTTCTCCAGTCTGTATGTGCATATCCATTTGATCGGCTGGATGCACTTCTTTGACATCAAACTCAAATATTGACCTTTTATAATCGAAGATTTCTTGGGGTGAGGCACATGTGCCTGAAAGAATTCCATGTGCATCCTTCCTTTATCTATATCAAAGGCAGAGAGCAACCTATGATGTGTTGTATATTTTTGTTTCCATAATTGTGCATAGGTAATGTTGGTCAATAGTTCATTCCTCTTTTTGATCAGGTTATACTTCTCAAAGATGTTGAGTCCTGCAGGATCCTGTGAGGATTTGGTTGACAATGTGATGTCTGTTTGTTTCTTGGATGATGAAGTGGACATCATTTGTTGGCTACTTAAGAAAAGTGGTGAATTTTGTCCCTCCATTACTATGGTGGACTGAGTTTCTTCTCCTCCAGACTTGTTAGGAGTATGACTGGTTTTGGGCCTCTTTCTGTAAACGTGGAAATCTTCTGTTGAGACTTCTGTAACTGAAGGAGAGACTTCATTTCTAGGTATTTTATCTATTGGTACCTCTGGAGTGTTTGTTTGTGAGATTCTGGCAGGAGAAGGTTGTTGTTCAATTTATGTCAGATTGTTTTCCTCCAACTCTGTCTGGTTCATGAATTTCTCTATTTCAGGTTTAGGCACGTGTGCATAGGGGGAATCTTGTTCTTTAACCTGGTTTTTGCAATGATACCACAGGGATCACAGTGCCATGGGAAACTTTTCCCAAACTTCATCTCTTGTAATATCTTGTTGGCTTCTTCTCCTGCATCTCTATTGTTTCATATGAAGGAACCTATATGACCTTTAATCTTGAGCTGTTGTTTCTTCTTGAAAGCCACAAAATGAATATCATCTAAATTGATCATTTGTCGAATATATTCCAGAGAGAATATCCTAACAGGTAAATACTTGGGCAGCTTGTAAGGGGATAATTCACATCCATAGACCCTGATTTCTAAATGATCTTGGTAGAGGTACCAATCACCTATTTTAGCTAGGTCTGACAGGTGAAGAATTCTATGAATTTCCTCATTTATCCTTGGTTCTATTCTTCCACTGACCATGTTTACCACTGGGTGGAAAAACTAGTCGATGAACTACTTGAAATTGAAATCGGATGAGTCCTTTCTCACTAATGATGTCTAGGATGTCACAGGGTGTGGGTTACCATCTTGGTCTAGCTTCTGCGTGGAGAAGGAGAACTTATCCGCTTGGAAAAATATGAAAACGTATACCAAAATTGAAGAATACCTGAACATACCCTCTGTGGAAAATTTGAAGAGTTTTTCATGGATGTTATCGGCTAGAAACTAGTTGTAGTTGAACTGTGTAGTAGCATTTTCCTCAGTGGAGAAAATGGATAGAAAAACCAAAATGGGCTCGTCTTCCCACTCATCTAAATAATATCCTAGTAGGCAGCACAGGGAAGAGATGATCTGATTTCCTTTAGCTGAGAAGATGGATGAATGGTATGGGGCATTCATTTTGGGTAATTGGGCATTTTTAGGGAGAAAGAGCTCAAATATTTGAGCTCTCTATGGGAACAACAGCTTCTAGTACATCTCGGTCAGAATTTCGACGAAAAAAGGGGAAAGAGAGTTGGCTCTGGGTATCTGCATTATCTGGTCTATCATTTCTGGGGTAATGGTGAAGAGAGTTTCACCAGATGACGAAACAATGGCTCTTTGGCTAGGAAGATAATGTGCTTGGCATTTCAGAGAAAATTCAGGAAAATGATAAGTTTGAGGAAAGAGGTACAGTGGAATATTGGACTCCCAAAGTCCAATCTCGTCGCTCTGGTCCAAAAAAGTATCTCTGAGCTAGAAGTGTAATTCAAATAAGTCGAATTCACACTTAGGATTTGCAATCAAATAGTCTTTATCAGCCAATGGTATTTGATCCAGGTCAATAGGAGGAGGGAGGAAAGGATTTTCTTTGATCTCTGAGGATTTGGATTTGGGCGCCATTGATCCGACTCATACCTGCAAATTGAAAAAAAAAAAAAATTGTGTTTACCAGGCTTTAATGGTGGTCGCTGACTAAAATTTTGATGGCAGACATCTCAAGAATGGAGAATGGTGGCTTCGGTTGCGTCTGGATCATGAACAGTGCAAGAATGGTGAAAAATGGGATTAATTGGTATAACGGGTGTCCGTTATGGAGCAGATGACGAGTTAGATGGTTAACAGTCATGGTCAACTGCATTGATTAGCCAACGAGCATATCGGAAGTGAGGTGGAGGGCATTGAATGGCCAATGGGTAGATGGAGATAACGTGGAGGGTAATGAGTGGCCAATAGGTGGATGTGATGTGATAGGAGACAGGTGAGTGGAGGATGTTGTGTCGACAGAGCAGTGGAGCATGACATATAGACAGGGTAGTGGAGTATGACATCGAAGTGCGGAGGTGGTATGAACAGGCGGTTTGGTGGTTTACTCAAAGG